>JAIPMN010001336.1:0-21073 GCA_020650975.1 Apostichopus californicus | reverse complement strand
AGTGAGTGCGTGTGATACCCTTTCAAAGGCTTTCCCATTTTCTGAGACTGAACAAAAAACCCAATTAGAATCAGCTAAATAACTCCTTCTCCGGTGACCAAGCTGGCACTGCTTTTCAAAATGTCACTTGTAACGGAAGGATAAATGCCCTATGCATGGGGGCTTAGGGAAGTAAATGTTACAAAAACATTAACAGCTACCAGCCATAATCTGAATCCAGCTCAAATTGCACTTTGCCACAGCCTGAATGTTTAGAAGACACCACAGGAGGCCATAAAACACTTATGATTGGAAATCAAAGAAAAAAAGGGTTTGCTGGAAACTTTCTTCTAAGTGATCTGAGTCTGATCAGGAAACATTCTGTTTACAACATGGAAATGATATAGGCAGTTTTATATTATACAAATAATGAATGGTTATGAGTACAATAGTGCAAATATTTCATGAGTTGAAAGATGGAATGTTCCATTCAACGAGGCGCAGCCGAGTTGAATGGAACAAATTACATCTTTCAACGAATGAAATATTTGCACTATTGCACGAATGGAAACCATTCATTATTTGTTTTATACAACACCTTCAAATTTGGATATAATTGGATGTAAATGCACTCATGCAACAGATTGTTTTGAACAGACAGGTTTCTCTGCTCTCTTACCATTGAAAAAAGTGCTATCAAAAAAGTATAACGCATGGTTCTATTACATAGCGTGCAACAGAGCGGATTTTGCATGCAATCGACGAGCAATTGACCAATCAAATGGCCGGAATATAATTAGGTGTTGTATAAGTACAATATCATGTATTTGTGAATTACAAATGAGTTAATACACCCCGCACCCCCTCTGTTTGATATGATGAAGTACTTCCAGTAATCCAGTGGCTGTCTAGGTACTTTAAACTATACACTCCAAAACCTTACTGGTTTGGATATTTACAAGTGACGAGCTTACCTGTCTCCCCACAACCTTAGCACCTCGTTCTATCATGCCTAAAATGAACTGGTAACCTTTTAACACTGTGCGCCGTAGGTACTTTACACTATACATGTTAATACATGTATGTTAATATCTGATATGTTAGAGAGCATTCAGCAGCTTACATTCTACGGGATGATGCCAGTTATGCAGCGGACCTAATTTTGTAAACCTTCTATAATCAAAACACAATACTAATACTGAATGGTGGAATGCGACAGATCTCTACTGAAATTCCAAAACTTACTGGTTTGGATATTTACGATTGACGAGCTGACCTGTCTACCCACGGAAGTCTGGTCACATTGGGTGGTTGAATGAGAAGGGAGGGCATTGACCGGAGAGGTCCGGACATAGAGGGCGCACAGTGTTAAAAGGTTCATCCGTTCTAAGCAGGGTAGAACAAGAGTGCTAAGGTTGTGAGGAGACATGTAATTGAGGAGAGAAGTAAATCTAAGGAACAAGGCAGATTTCTATCATAAAGCCATAACAATAATTAAACTCCACAAAATTGGAAGTCGAAAGAAGACAGACCACGCTACGCAAAAACTTTATTCAAAACCAACGACTTTAAGAGTAAAGAGCACTTCATAAATTCACAACTCTAAAAGTATCACACTGTGCACTAGCTTGCACATGTCACCAAAACTGATTCCAGGTGTGAGCAACATTCATTTAGAGAACCATCACTCAAACCAGCCAATACTGCCTAGAGCCATCACCCCCCCCCCCCCACTTCCAAACAGTTTGTATATATACTCCATTACTTTAATCTTATCTACAACTCTACCACAAAAAAATAACACCTGCAGACACTCAACTGGTGAGAAAAAGACAAAATATTTTCATATTTTATTGCCCCTGTCATACCAAACATGATTAGATTTTTAAGATTTGAAGTGGTTTGACCTAAAGGTCATGAACTGCCAGATGTCCAATAAGAACCTCTTTGGCCATATGGACCACATCATATCATTACTTGGTAAATATCGTTAATATTTAGTTTGTGAAATCTTCTGCACTGTCTTAAAGCAGCAGGCTTGTAACGTAACATGCCTCGAAAATGCCACGGAAATACAACCGAGCACCAAATTTATCATTTAACTTTTTAAATAATTTTAGTCAACATTGATGTGTAAAAACTTTATAAAAGTAGGTGGGATCTATTTTAAATCAAGCATCACCAAAAATTACTACAATTTGTTGCAAATTATGGTGAAACACAATGCAAATTATTAACCAAACTATTAAAATGCTTTTTTACAAACTGCTTTAAGTATAGAGACAGATATAACTGTTACTCTTTGGTCAGCAGGAAGGTGGTGTGGTAACCTAGCCAGTAGCAAGTCAGGTTAATGGACAGGTCAATGGGTCATGACTTCCAGCTGTTGCTGTAGTACATGGGAAAAGCCTTTACCCTTGATGGTGGGTTTCCAAGGACTCTACATGCTGTTTGCAGATTTTGCTAATGGCAACTGACCAAAGTTTTAGGCTATCTTGTAGAGTTCATGCCATGACAAGGACAACCTACCACATCTTTTTAAGTTTGGGAGGAAAAATTTCAATAAGTTGAAACTAAAACAAAGTTACTTCTATACAGCCTTAAAGGTATGCTGTATTGGCCCCAAATATGTTAGATATTCAAATATGGTCACCTTTTGGTCAAAATTCTTAAACTGTTTTAATTACAACCTTTGAGGAAATTTTCCGAACTGGGACATTCAGTCATCTTGTTTCCTTAACAATGTCTGAGAACAATTTGGGGAGTAAAGACCTCCATGAAGTACTTTTTGAAAACTTCTAGCAGTTATAGCATGCTATAATTTGGGGCTTATACTCACTACCTTTAAACTGGTAAATATAAACAGAAACATCCAAAACGCTACTTCAGTCAAACTGACAAGTTTTGTATAAAAACATTAAATGTGAATACAAGCACACAAGGTTTTCAAGTTTTGGTCATTGTTGATATAAAACAACTTCCATACACTCATTCTCATTTTCATTGCATATTCCCTTCTTCATATTTTTCACACTTTTTTTAAGCAATAGTGAAGAAGCTGTGTGAAGACACGTAGGTAAGGGAGTGATTTACTAGCTATTAAGAGAATTTGCATCACCAATTTTGGCACAAGTTCAAGAGCCATCTTCACTCACTCTTTTTGAAAAAGGTTGAAAAATATCACCTAAATTTTCTAATAATATTGATCTTCTTCTTCAAGAAATATCATTTTGCTAATTTCATTTTTTTCTCCTCTCTCTGCCCTTTTCATATATATAGATATATTTGATTCCCCTCCTCATACAAATAAATCTGTTGGGATTTGGACAAATGACAAATAATCTAATACAAAGATTCCCTGTGCAAAGAGGTAAAAAGTTATCCGCAGTATACAGTGTCACAATGATGGATAGTAAGACGACAAGGGTCCCCTTGAAATAATTGCGGGGCCTGCCAAGCAAATTGACAGAGATAGGAGGTATGCTCTGACATTCTTGACAATGACTTCTGTAAGAGGCTCCAAGGGCTAACTTCAAACCATGGAGCTCAGTTAATAACGCAAAGATCTGAGAATTTCAGCCTCTCTCGTGTGTCTTCGATTCACTGTTTGCATGGAGGGTTGTAAGAAATCTGACTTTCTATGAGGTACATGCTCTTATAATAAAATCTCTCGGTCATCTCTTTGCTTTTTTTTTTTTTTGTGGCTTCTTCTTTTCTTTTCTATTTGAAATATTTCTTCTTTCTTTAAAGATTTTTCAAACATTCTGATGAGGATTTGAGAACATTTAAAGTAAAAGAAGCAGAATACATCAAGAAATATCTGATTGCTATATATATACTCAAAGCATTTCCCTCTCCTCTCTTAAAATTTATTCCTCTAATAAACACTTTTGACTATCTTAGAATGATTGGGAGAGTCTGACCCTCCAGGAAAATTGCTCTTGAAAACGATTAAGAAATTTGCATCTTTCTCCCTTAATGCTTCTTGTTTAAGTGATCACTCATGAAGATCTGGCTACTATAACACAATCAATACTAACGATATTCAGAGGTGTAGGTACATACTTAGAAAATAGAGCCTACAGAATGGCCTCCATTTGTTGTGACCCGGCCTCCATTTTGCAAGTTTTAGCAAACGATTATTTAAAGCAGATATGCGTGAAGATGATTGTAATTAAGTGTGGATGTGTCGCAAAGTAGCATTTTAATTAGAGGGAATTATCAATTTCTGTTTCACATCGTAAAGAATTAAAAAATAAAATTGGTTATATAACCAAGTGTTATATAACACTCCTGCGAAATATAATTTCAGCTTTTTTCTAAAAATTGATGGGTTCACATTAATATCAATGCCTTGATTGACGAGCCATGTAACATCATCATCAATGTAGCCATCAAGGGCGTAGGAACCGGTGGGGCTGGGGGGGCGCCAGCCCCCCCAGTGAAAAATATGGTGGGGCGGAAGTATCATTCCGCCCCCCCCTGCTCCGCAAGTCAGAAAACCCCTTTTTCATTTCCAAATGAGAAAAAAATCTCATTTGGAGCACCAAATTGCATCTAAGGCCAGGTGAAAATGCAAAATTATTTACAAAATGGAGTGGGTGTTGAAGTGTGCTATATTGCACCAAATTGCATCTGAGGCCACCTGGAAATGCAAAAAAAAATCCAAAAAAAGACCCCTCCCCCAGGCCGGCCATCAGTCTTCAGCCCCCCCACTCAAAAGTACTTTCCTACGCCACTGGTAGCCATAAAGGAGTTTTAAGTACCAGACATCGCAAACTTTATCAGGTTTAGATATTTACGAGTGACGAGCTTACCTGTCTCCTCAAAACCGGAAATTTAAAAAATATCTTGGAATGCCAGAATTAATTACATATATATTAAACCAGCTTCTACATTTTCCCTTTCAATTTTTGTCAGCACTCAGCAGCAGTTGAATTCTGCCAAAGTCATCTTATCAATTGATGAGAATTGATGCAGCTGGATATGTTTCCGTAGTCTCGACTGCGACCAATCCGTTCATTGGGCATGCATGATAACTAGGTGTACAATGTAACAGCAATACATCCGATTAAAAGTAGCTGTTTGATGCATCGTATTATCACAACGGACAGACTTTCAAAAATAAGCTTGAAAACGAAAGTAAATCGGATTTAACTAAGATGAAATTATGATTTAAAAAGATATTCATAACTAAGAAAATAGACTGGATCATATTAACACAACTTTCAATTTTAACTTCCGAGTGGGGAGATTCGGAAGTAGGAGGGAGGATAGCGACCTTAGAGAAGGTCGTTGCGAGAAGGTTGTTGGGGGCGCCGTGTAAGAATGTTACCAGTTACGAGGGTAGGGTAGATCGGAGTGCATATGTATAGGAGACAGGTAAGCGAGGAGTGATATAAATCTTTCAATTTCAAGTCTTGGGTATTAATAGTGTGTTAATATGTATTGTGAACTAAACTGCTTCAATATGAAACCACCACCCACAAATATGTATCCCATTATCATTACTTTCAAACATGCAGAAATTTTACCACTGTATGAGGGCAATATCAAGTTAATCCATAAAATGTGATAGACATATGGGTTTCATTGAGTCATCCAATCGCAACTTTCTCTTCTCAATGTCTGGTATATATATATCTTTATATTTGTGAACCTGCACCACTAAAATACGATATGCGTTCAAAACAGACCTATTAAATGGCCTAACTCTCTACCAGTTATATAATTAAAGTTCTATTATTATGCCACACTGGTATTAAATGTAGAGTAAAACAGTCCACAGGATGAAGAAATTACTGGCAGTCTGTACTATAACAGGGGCCCTGCTGTTACCGCTGTGGTACCCTGTGGCTATGTGGTACAGACTCATTTCACTTGTAACACCAGTATGAATACTTTCTTGAGGGTTTCCCTACATGGGAGGTAGTTTGCTATAAAAATTGTTTTTTTCCCAAAACTTACTGGTTTGTGGGATTTTACAAGTGATGACATTTGTCCAAACAGATCTGAGTGGCATTGACATTGGTTTGGACATTTTTCAGAATAATCAAGATCTCAGACAGTCATTAAAATCAAACCACTGTACCCATTGGGAAAGAGGGAGGGAGAAGGATGGGGTGGGGGGGGGTTCAAAGAGAAGCACACCTAACCATCATGTTACCTTTAAGAACCTTAAAGATACTGGGCAATGAACAGCTCCAAATATCTGACGAATATATGCTCCCAGTTTAGTTTAATCAATCTCTCAGTGGGTAAGATTTTATCAATGTGTCATGCTGATAGTGTGACACTGGAGGTGATACTTTTACAATGTACCCTTTGTTTCTCATATCATGTTTTCAAGGTGAAACTTAAAAACAATGTTGTTGTTTAATGTGCATGTTCTTAAATGAAAACAAAGGCCACTATTATGTCATATACTAAAACTTTCTATCCAAGTACAAGTGGATACCCACAATAAGACACTTGCCAATACATCTCCAAATTGCTTCAGACATCATTATTGCTAATTTATAGTTTGTTGGATTCTGTGAAGCCAGGAGGAGAGGCTTTCTTCTGGTTCTTCATTATTTAATGATTATAGTATCAAAATATCCTCAAAAAGTTTATCCATAGTAGACTTTAACAGACATTGAAAGGAACTATATGCTACCAGTTCGCTGTTTAGTGGTAGTAGTGAATTAAGTATTTGAAATGGTAAAATGCTCCACAAAAGCATTTGAACGATGATATATGTCCCCCTTGACAGAACCAACTGTCCTATATATGTCAAATCCACTTGTACCTTATTGCTGTGTGTATTACACCGTTGGGAATTGTGCTGAGGCAGTTAAAAACCCATTGAAATAAAGGAAAACACTTGTTCTCCACTGTAAGCTCAATTTCACTGGGATTGACCTTCAAAGCTGTAAATAAACCATTACTGATGGAAGGTTACAAAATCAAAGCATGTCAATCCCTTTGATCGCAGATAAATTTACAAATCCGAAATTAAAATGGGTATAAAAAATAATGAGTGGGAGATTTCAATTCATGCAAAGTAATGGGTTTTTTTTTTTTTTAGCAAAAGATCAACCAATTACGAGTAGGGGTGGGTGTGTATTAAGGGAAGAGTGATGATATATGACAATTTCAATGAAGTGATGTCTGACATTTTCATTGTAGAGCTGAGAGGGTAAAATAATAGTGTGTTACTCCCTAATATGCTACAGTAGCCAAAATGGGCTCCGAGTCTCTCTCTTCAAATCCGTGCAAAGTTGCCAATGTTGAAATTCAGCATCAATAGACCAACCAGATAACTATGGTGGTGATTTATACATTATATTACATGTAAATGTTACAGTTGCAATATAGTTTGAGCTATATTTGCTAAAATATTTCTTCAAATCCGTGCAAAGTTGCCAATGTTGAAATTCAGCATCAATAGACCAACCAGATATAACTACTGTATGGTGGTGATTTATACATTATATTACATATATGTTACAGCTGCAATATAGTTTGAGCTTTATTTGCTAAAATTTCCTGATGACAAAATTAAGCAGAAAATAAGATGAGCTTTCTACTTAATGTATAATAGTAAACTCATTTGTCCAATTTAACTGTATCTTCGGTGTCTCTTAATGTTTTCTTAGTTTGTTCTCATTTCAGTTAGCCTCTGAAAAAATCCTGCTAGGATCGAAACTTCAGGCCATTTATCTTTTACATAGTTGAGTCGTAGAATTAAGTCAGCCTTAATGAACAGGCTAGTTAACAAAAAATCTGAAAAAATGACCAAAATACAACAAAATGGTTCTTGATGTATTCAAAGAAGTATTAAAACCAACATAAAATAACTCATAGTATATGTACAGTATTTCCTATCTAGTATAGAAGTTTTACAATCTATTCGTCAGGCATTTCAACCTTGTAAATACATAACCGGGTGCCTTTCCCAAGGTCAATTGGCTAGGTGAGTTCTACCTGGTTCCACATTACTACCCACATCTCATATTAAAGTCTCAATGTGTGTTTGCCAAACTCAAAATTTGACCTTTCCAGCTTACTGCCCTAGAAGCTCAGTGTAGTAAATGACACAGTTCTATGCGATTTTCATATTAATATTCATTATTTTTTTGAGTTATCTGTCGTTAAACATTCTGAGGTGAATAAAATTCGCCAGATTTATTAAAAGAGTGGACGGTACAAGCATATATAGGTTACATTTGTGTAATGAACATGTTGATATGGGCGGTCGCAGTGATTTTACGGTAAATCGTTCGCGGCATAAGTGCAACAGACAATAAAGTTCTTTCTTTGAGATTTTAAATATCTTTTCCTTTTCTTTAAAAAATTTCAATATTCCAATACCATTAATTTATCAAGATTTCAAAGTTAAATTCATCTGCCATGGTGTTACCAAAATAATCCATTTGTAATCACTATTTCCAGTAGACTTTAAACTCTGAATCATACTAATTAGTATTAAGGCCCAGATGTCCCATAGCAAGCTCTCCTACATAAGCTGTGATACCAGACACCCACCCTTCTGACCATCTCTAGAGAGAGCAATCACCATATTTGTCACACTTAGGGGAACCAAGACAATACCCACACAGTTTCTTATAATTGCTTCACTGGTGGTCAATTTGCTCGATTAATTAATAAGAGAAATCCAATTGGTGCAAGATGAGTCCTTCCAAGGTGTGAGAAAGTAGTATTTTTAGAAGGGGTAGAAATTAAAACTAGTAGAAACCTTGGCTCAAGTGGTATAATTTAACACAGAACTAGCATGAAGAGGAGGGGGAGGCTGAGGGTCCTGAATTAAGAGTGGTTTCATGAGAGGGCACATAGAGACAGTCCTGCAAAGGTTGGGGAAAAAAAACTTATCTGGACTTGTAAAACTGGGATTAAACTTTAAAAGTCACTTCATGGTTGTTTTGTTGTCTATGAAAAGGTTGTATGCAAAACATGTTATTAACTTCTGAATGCTAGATTAGAATGGCAAAAGTGGTCGGAGCAGAGGAAGTGGCACAGTGCTAAATGGTTCCCAGTCATGTCCTTTGGATAGATCACTGGTAGGTCATTGTGACCGGGGAGAGGGGGGGAGGCACAGTGCAAGAATGTTGCCAGTTAATAGGCTAGGGTAGATAGGAGTGCGTAGATAAAGGAGACAGGTAAGTCAGGAGTGAAGTAAATTACTAAATCGTTCCTAGTCATGTCCTTTGGATAGATCACTGATAGGTCATTGTGACGGGGAGGGGGGGGGGGCACAGTGCAAGAATGTTGCCAGTTAATAGGCTAGGGTAGATAGGAGTGCGTAGATAAAGGAGACAGGTAGGTCAGGAGTAGAGTAAATTACTAAATCGTTCCCAGTCATGTAATTTTGGTAGATCACTGGTAGGATATTGTGACCGGGAGGGGGGCACTGGGGGCACAGTGCAAGAATGTTACCAGTCAATAGGCAAGGGTAGATAGGAGTGCACACAGTAAAGGAGACAGGTAAGTCAGGAGTGAAGTAAATTACTAAATCGTTCCCAGTCATGTACTTTTGGAAGATGGGAAAATGCAAATGGATTGGAGGTTACAGGTTAGAGAGGAGCAAAGTCAGTTTCAGTTAACACCACAACAATTTACAAACCCTGTATAATTATATTTACATATTTACTTAACTTTTACTGAACTTTTCGAGCTTCCCTATAACATACTGTACCGACTGAAATGTTCTGAAAATACATGATAAATTATTACCCTGTTCGAGCAATAAATTTAGCTCTGCAAAAGATCAAAAGAGACATATCTTTATCATTTGTTTTTATCAATATCATATCACTGACACTGTATATACAGTACCCACTCATTCCATCTCGCTGACCAAAATATCTGCATAAGAAGAGAACAGTTATATACCCTCCGAGAAGACCGAGACAGATTCAGAAGAAACACCTGAGACCTGGAGAGCTCCTTCAAGAAATACTCCAGAGATTGCTATTTCATAAACACTACTTGAAAACCATTAACGTCTCCGATATTCCGCAGTCCTTGGGATTTCATTTCTCCGAGGAAGAAATTATAAAAATTTGCTTTCTAACTCATCATCAGAAAAAAATGATCCAATGAATGGTTTATTATCAGTTAATACAGTAATGGTTGCATTACAATGATTGGCATGTGAAGGGGGGGGGGGAATAAATTAAAAATGATTACTTTGGGATTGTCCTTTTTAATTATCATTAAGATAGCTAATTAATAACTTGTTAATTACCTTGTATAATTTTGGGACTTACAGTAGGACATGTCTTTCAGGTATGGTACTTGGGTCTTCCCTTACATGGTGGAGTAGGGTAACATGGTGGGATATGGAGTTAATTACTCTACGCTACATGTGGTATGTACTCTAATTCCTTATGCAATGAAAGAATATTTATAACTCTACAAGCTAGGTAGATCAGAGTGCATAAATGGAGACAGGTAAGTGAGGAATGAAGTACTTGTGTTTGGTCATGTGATTATGCCACTGACAAGAGCTTTGTTTTGATTTTTTTTCTTGATCTTCAAACTACTGTTTCACCGACCACTACTACGCCAACTATTTGTATACTAACAGCGAATCGCTCTACCTAACATGCATGTACTTTTTGTTCTTAATGTTATTATTATACCAGCATACATACCAAACACAGTTCTAAGTGAAAGATAAGACTTTTTCATTAAATCAAGTTAGAAGAGAAGAAGAGCTCTTAATAAAAATGTGAAGATCAAAGAAGAAACCGAAGCTGAACCAACTCACTCTATACTCACAAGACCATTCTTCCTTGGGTTTGTTCAAGGACTTGATCTTTCAACGATAGAATCGGCAGAAATTGATGGAATCCGATGTCGGCAAACTTTCGGAACGAATCAAACGGAGCGCACATAAAAGCATCTTTTGAATTTTGTAAGTTCGGTCAGAACTTGCAGAGCTTGTGAAACAAGTGTAACAAGTTGATTGATCCTCATTGTACTGACCCAAATGTACAGTAGATTACAACTGATTGATATAAAAAGATAATTGCAAAACAATTTGAAATTTCAGTCACAGAAATACTAGCTTAAATTACAGTTACTAATAAGAGTTATTGTTAATTGGATGAATTAACAACTAATTATCAACTTTTTTTTTACATTAGTATTGTAATCACATCATAGTTAGCTCAAACAAATCACCCTGAAAAGGTTTCAACATCTAAGTTGACAAGAAGGTCAGACAGTTTAGAGAGTCAACATACTCAGTCTGTACCAGGATAACACTTGACTATGGCATGGAACTTATGTTTCAGATTCAAAATGCTAAGTGTAGGGAATCATAAATGTAGTCTCCATACTTTTATGCGGGCTAAAAATTGCTACACAAGACAAGGCCAATCAAAATAATATAAAAGTAACATGTACAGCTTTGTAGAGATTGGAACAGTTATGGATCAGGATTAGTGTAATCTGAGATCATATGGCACACTGTATGGAACAATGTTCAGATTCAAAATTATTCTAATTTTAAAGATTATTGATATTAGCTGCCCAAAATTTTAGACACTTAAAATTGCTACAAGATTGAGATTACAAATGGCATGTATGTTTCTGTAAAAATTTAATTAGGTAAAGGAAATGGAAGAGATGGATGGTCTAATGAAAGTGTATAAAATCAGGAGAAAATGCTCTGAGAAGACTATAATATGTGTGTAAATTTAGTTTGATTGTAATTGTTGACCACTTTATAGGGTCTTTTCTAAGCAGACTTGAAAGCAATACTGCTTGCATTTGGTTTTGTAAAAGTGACATATGATTGACTGTTTGCTTTCTTTTCCAGTATACTTGTTGACCATTAACTTATTGCAACTGATTGAGAAATGAGAATTGTTGTATTTTCACATCAAAAAGGGGCAAATTCCCAAACTTTCATTCACAGTTGTAGTATAATACTGTTTATGTGGGCTTGAGTAAACTTAAATACATCATGTGGGCTGCATAGTTTATAAGAGGTGCAGCAAATCACTCATTATGTGTGGGTTGCTTGACTGGTCTATAAACCTAAATCTTACAATTATGTGATACAATTAACACTGTAAGTAGGTGTGTATTACCTCAGTGGGTGGTGTATAGTGCAAACAATGAAAATCACAGTTACGGTATATATATAAGAGCAGCGAGACGAAATAAGTCTCCCATTCAACATCCATGCACTATTCTGCTTAGATTGCTCATGTTTGCTGGAGCATTATTTGCATGATTACAGTGCCCCCTACTTAATGGAATGCTATCCTTTTTATCTTCTAACCATATTTCGGGGCAAATAATTTTTTTTTTTAAATGGAAGAAAGGAAAGAACTGGACACACATTTTATGTATATTTATGATTGAACTATATCGTACTGAATGTCAAAAGTTTAATTTTGTACTCTTTGTGAAAATAAGAAATCAAGTAAGCTGCATATTTAAAATGAAACTGTGTTCCCGCATGGGAGCTGCCACCGATCGACTCCCCGTTTCATGAGAAATGTCATCAGGAAGAGGGAAGGCAAATAATAACTATTAGCTGCATCCTTATTTTTGCCTCACAAAAGTTTATTTGACACCATATCAACTCCAAAGTGTAAATTTTGTAAAGAGTTTGATCCTCAATCATGAAGTCATACAGAGAAATAGTGTGTTAAATCACACGACTGTTGTATTTTTCCCAATTTGAGGCAAATATTCAATCTTTTTTTTTTACCCGTCATTTTTACACATTTGAGGGACAGACATAAGGTACAGTGTATCTGACTGATAGGTAAATCAGTATTGCATCTGAATTAATATTAAGCATGTTAAAATTTGGTCAATGGTTTCAATAATGCTTTGTAAAATATTTTGTTGAAATCATAAATGAGGTGAATGTATCAGTGATAGGAAATACTTTCAGGGTGGCAGAGGTAGGCTTGTTGCAGTTGGTACATGAGTAAAGATTATACAACTTTCTAGCACATTATACTTGAAGCAGACTTATTGTAGTACAAGGACCGTAGCATTAGTACAAATACAAGTAGAATTCTGCTTGGTATGGGTATGTGAACCAGTACAATTGACCTTGGCATAAGTACAAGTGTGAGTACAAATAAGGCTCTAAGCGTGAGTATTTGTGTACTTGATCTTACACTAGTATCTATACTAGATTTCAAAATGATTTTCTTTTTACTTCCTTATACTTCATCGCTGTTCATTTTATTTTTTTTATTTTGTGAAACTTGTAATATTTAAGTTTGTAAACGAAATAACAGGCTTCTTTCTTTTTTTTTACATGACCATATACAGTACAGATTAGTGATTTTTACACTTACCCCACAATATTTTCAATTGTCAGGGATGTGGTGTATTATAAATTTAAATTTCATTACCAATAAGGGGGAGCGCTTACTAGCTTCGAGTGTATCAAATTTTCTTAAAAAAAGAAATCAGGTAATGGTTTTTCCTGGTTATTGCTAGGATTCCTCTTAAAGCAGAAATCATTACATTTCTATTAATATTCCTTAACTGACATTATCTGAGCAGAAAACTATACCAACTGGTATGACATTTCTAACCATTCACAGCTCTCTGGAAATATAATTAATCTTGAAATAGAAAAACAACAAAACATTTGAAACATGTTAAGTGTCACCACACAATTTGCACTTCTGAATTTTGCCGAGACAGCTCATAATGATGCGATGTTCCCACGAAAGAGTCAGAAGAAACAGTACTTCCTTGTTTCATGATAAAGTTTCTTAAACTTCCTTTTACCTGAGCACAATTTGTAAGATGATTGATTTTAGGGCAATCAGTAAATTTCCTGATACTGTTAAATTACAACTAGCCTATTTTTGATAAGGTTCTGAAGTTCCAAGTTCACAAAGTTTTTCTGAAGTCTGATCACCAACTTACTGTTTATTACAAGCGGTACGTACATTCTATGCCACTCGGTTTCTAACCTCACATACTGTACTTTTACGTAACTCAAAATCCAAGTTGGCAAGTGTTAGTTCATGCAAACAATTCAGCTATACTAGCTGTTGTAGCCACAACCGACATTACAGCACGAAGGATCTATAGTCAAGGCGAAAATATCCTTTTTATATTTATGAAAGAGGAACATTTGCTACGCAGCAACGTGGAAAAATTAACCTTCAATTCCTACTGTAAATCGTTTTCAACATATAAATAACACTGAAGCAAACAGGTGTGATGTTATGTTACTGCAGATTGTAGAGGGTGCAATTAATTATCCAGGAAGATATTATACTTGTACATAAACCCTAAAACACACTGGTTTGGATAATCTCAGATCCAAGATACTTACCTGTCTCTTATGCACTCCTTTCTACCTCAAGTAGCTAATGACACTTGGTACCATTTTTGCACTTCTTCTTCCCCCCTCCCCCTTGCCCTCCCCCTCCTCCAACCTCTCCCCCTTTGATCTCCTCAGGTCATTGCCCTCTTCCTTACCCAATTTGCCATTCTGAAAATTCTGACATGATTCTAGTTTGCTTGCAGATATGATCAAGTTTACAAACAATTTAATATCAGTAAAGTTATCAGTTTTAGATTGTACAGTTTGTAACAAACAATGCATTCCATTGTGAATCGGTCCTTATCACCTACAGTATGCAAACATGATAATTAAGATATGGAAGTACATGTTTTCCAGGCAAACATGTGAATGAGAACTATCGTATAATATCGTATTATATACCAGAGATGTGTTGACAGTAGTAATGCTACTTTACTGTGCAATGCAATCAAGTGTCAGAGGTTTGAAATTCTGAGAAATATTAAGATTATATTATCTCTATTAGTTTGGCCAATACGTATAATTGTACTGCACTATACTATACACACAATAAATACAGTACGTCAGCAAAGGAAAGCAACTATAGCAAATTTAACACTATGGCTAGCCTAACAAGGAAAGTACAGCATTTTGCTCAACCGGTAAATATACAAAAACGTAATACCATAAGGGGCATAGTTGAATGGAAAAAAACCCACAAAACTTCAAGAATACTAATGCAGTTTTCGTAGTAGCGAGAAAGAGTATTATAAGTAGTCTTTGGACCTTCAAAACTCTCAAGTAAAACGAATGTTGAATGCAGATTCGGGTGGATGGAATTCCAGGCAAACAGTGTGATGTATGAGTTTCGAATGATAGATTTGGAAGAGGTCATCGGGGGTCAGGGAGGGAGGAGGGGGAATGACACTGTACAAGAATGTGAATTGTTATAAACTAGGTAGATGGGAGTGCATATATGTTGAGAAGACATGTAACAAAGGAATGGGGTAAATATATCTGTTTGAGTGGCTGAACAGAAAAATTATAAATTCTAGTTTGTTGAGTTAGAAACAGGTTAGAGAGTTCCAAGTGAAGTAGATTTTTGGCATTTTGGTTTAGTGAGTAAAATTTCTCAGATAAGATTGCAGCAATGGATCAAACTGAAACACTCTTTGATTTTTTCCTCTTTTATTTTTACTTCATTTGGTTCTTGACATTTCGTCTCCTAAAGACTGTCATATTCTTAGCATTCAATCATTATTAAAAGCAAAGTAAACAAATTGCAACAATTTTCAACTTTACTTCATTATTCTAAATAATGCTTAATTGTATCAGTAAATGTCAGAAAGTATTGAACAAAGACACACTGTGTGTTGCCCATATAATGCTATAGTGTATATTTATATTTTTCTAATTAAAAGTTTCAAGTTTAAATTGAAAATCATTGCACTTATGTATATAAGTTTATAATTAGTCTGATGTATCTCAGGATAAAGCATTACATACTGTAATTAGTCTGATGTACGTTAAGGATAAAGCTTCCATGGGTTTGTTGCATAAATGTCACTTAAGATGTTTAAAAAGCTGACAAACTTGTGTTTATGTTTAAACAAAACATTGACACTTTTTAATTAACAGCTTGCAATAATTTCCTAGCAGATTTACCTAGCTAGCTCTTCCCTCCCACACCACCTACCCCCTCCGCCCTTCTCCTTCCTCCCAATTGACGTACTTACCTACGTTTATCAAGAATATATAACTTCCTAAGTTTTTTACCTTTTGATTTTACTCGAAAATATGACCCTGAGATATCAGGGATGAAGAAAAAGTTGGCCTCTTGCACCAAAATGTGATTCTATTTGTATACAGCAAAGATGAAACCTGATGATAATAATTGCAGTCATTTGTATAGGAAGCAAAACGACATCAATTATTTACTAATACATTTCATATACGGTACTGATGATGCCATCTGAAAATTCGTGTATGTAATAAAGGAGGGGGGGCTTACGTTTTGTATTTAAGTAAGAAAGAGGGAAAAGGAAAAAGGAAATCTGAAGAACTGGTCAAAACAGCAGAATTCTGTACTTTAAAAATATCGCATGGACTTGGACAAGCAATGAGTCATTTCATGTTGATAATTAGTTTTAACATTAATCTAATAGCTGCATGCTATTAAAATAAACTGAACATTAAAACGAAAACGAAACAAAACTGAAGTATCAAATGATATTGTTTTGATTTCCTTTGAAACTTAACATTACAAATGTAGAGATGTATTAAATGAAATTGACTGATAAGCACTCAAAGGTAAACTTAACCAATTATTATTAACTTTTTGTATTCTGTGAATATGTGTGTGCAGACAGGCAACAGGGGAGGTCAATTTCACAGGTCACCAGGTTCACTCTAGACATGGTACAGCAAGAGTGCAGTTATTGTGAGGAGGCAGGTACGGGAGGAGTGTGAAAGTAAATATTAACTTTTGCATTTCTGTGCATATATATGTGTGCAAACAGCTGCCACGGTTCACCAAAAATTGTCACCTTCATGTTACGCCCATTTTACTCCATTATAGCCCAAAACCTTAACTGATGTCACTATGGACACAATGATAAATTCCAAAAAGTCTGTACCAAGTAACGAACCGCTGCCATTTGAGTTTTTAAACCTAATCTAGGCCACAGGCATTCTTTAAAAGCTATTTATTTGACAAAACAAACCGTCCACAGCATTCACACATGTACCCTTCTATGAATGGGACATGCTTTTCTTTGCGCAGTAGAAAAGCAGTTTTTGTAACAGTTTTTCTTGTCAAATGGAGTTTGACACACTAAATAGACCACCTGCAATCACTGTATCTGAAATGTTATAGAAAATCCAGCTGCTGAATTCTAAGTGGAAGTATATTGCATTTTGAATAAAAAGTTTCTTGGTTTTTTTTTTCCGTTTTTTTTTTCTTCTTTTCTCACAAATTTGAATATTTTCAATAGTGTTCTCAAACCATCAGAAAGAGAATTTCTTTGTCTGTTTGCTATTAACATTGAACATGGACAAGATTATGTCAGCTTTACCGTTCAAGCTAGACTTCGACTCCAAAAGAGCTGTTGGGGATCGATTTTATTTTTTCTCCCTGTATCCTAAAGGAAAAAATATTTCACTCCCTTGAATAATTTTCAAAAGATGAGAAAAAGGTTCAAAAAGAATATACATGTATGGGCGAGGGAGCAGCAGCGTAATAGTAATTACATCAGGGTTGTCATCTCAAATCGGATTATTTCACTTGCATGAATGAAGCTTCAAAGTGAAAACTGTGATCAGGTGTGAAAATTGGATCAAACTTGATCACTAGACAATTCATGTGAGAGACATGACTACTACGGTGGCTTACAGGTGACATCTCCAATGCTTAAGTTTCAATTTTTTTTTATGATAAGATGTAACAATCTATAACCAAACGCAACATTCTGTTGCATATATGTACTGTATCTGAGATTGATACTGACATTGGTATTTTGTAAAATTGCATTACATTTTTTCAAAAGTTTTCAAAACTCAATGCCATTTTATACTCAATGCAGACAATTAATCAAAATGAATTTTTATTTACAAAATAAGTAATAATTATTATAACAATCATAATTTATTGGTGAGTTATTATATATTGCATCCAAACAACTTTGCAGGAGTGAGCAGGACTTCAGAAAATTCCAGAATTAAGTTAGGAAAATAGTTATGATATTCACGCCAATACAATCAGGGTTAGGATTTACAGAAAAAAATTCTATTTCCAAACATTTCCTGTGTAGTTTGTACATAAGTCTTGAATATGTATCAAACAGAAATGTGACCTGATCAATCAACTAAGGTGACTATTAAGAATCTCTAGAAATGTAAAAACATGGAAATAAATGCTAGAGTGAATTAAATAAGACTATATCAGATGTGGCTCACTTACTGCACGTCACATTTGAAGTGTTCTCATACAAAAGTAGCGAAAGGACACTTGAAAAAGCAATTGAAAAATGTTTTCTGACTAGTGGTATAAGAATATATTATTCTATAGCTTGTGTAAGTTGTAAATTCATGGTTTATTTTAATCTCCTTTAAGGGAGAGTAAGGTTAACAAAAGTCAACAAATTAATCACTTGAATTTTACAATAACAGTCAGTGAAATTAATAATCTAAGTTATCTAATTTTACCACATTCAACATACAAAATTGGTTTTATTATAAATTTGCCAAAAAAAACAGCAAGTGAAAACCAAGACCTCAACATACAAGGCACTTTCCTTATTCCCAGCATGAGCTAGGAGGACTCACCCCAGCAAGCTCTCAAATTTCTCTTGGACAAGTGTAGATAACCTTTGACCTCACCAGACAGAATCTGGGTGAGATACACTTAATCTGCCCTCCATATGTAGTACTAGTATTGTTAAAGGGTGATTGTAAGGCACAAAATTAATCTCAGTATATTGAAGACCATGTGGAAACCATATCGTTATCAAACCAAATTGCATTTTTTTTATCTTTACCATTTTATTATTTTGAAGAAATGACCATGTTTTATACATCTGAGACTGACAGAGTGGATACTTCGTAACAATGCCAAAAATCAATAGGAAAGATGGAAAACACATGTTTATTACACCATGGCTTCAAAATACATGCTTACAGAGCATTCAAAATGTGTCAGGGACACAATATAATGGCCAGTGTTGGATCTCATGTATTGGGTGGCGGTGCTCTGTTAGTGTGCATAGGAAGTTAGAAGAACATATCTTGGGCTGAATTTATTATAGAAATTAAAAAACAGTCAGCTTTTTGCTTTGGCTTTATTTAATTTTTAATTTTTTGGTTTTATTATAAATTTGGATTATAACTGCTATTGTTCTAGGCCACTAGGTAACTAATTCATGCACTCTTGTTTGTGATAAAGGCCACCATTTCAAACTCACATACATACTGTTTAATTGTGACAGTAAAAAATCCTAAAATCGAAACTTCCAAGAGTGTCTGCAAATATCGTAAAATTCCTTGCTAGTCTAGATACGAAGTTAAAATAGCTCTTATTTTTGCAATTTTTGCAAATTCCTTCTTATTTCCCAACATTTATCACTTTTTCACTGAACATTTACCAGAGGTTAGGATGTGTACCCTACCAGGAAATTGTTGTGTCTCGAAACTGCAAACCTTCCTTGGATTTATCCATTCTATCTAAGTTATTTCAAGATTGACTATAGGGCAAGAAGCTATACAACTCACTCAAGTTGTGTGTGACATTTCATTTCATCAACGTTGACATTAATGAATCAGCTGGATAGAACTAGCGTTTGGTGTGACCCCAAGAGCTCCCAGTTTTTCATCTGGACTCCTTCTACTTCCTGGTCCGATCATGAAGTCGCTCGGCGATCTGTGACCTAAACGGTAACACGTTACTAAAATTTTTTCTTTAATCAAGAAACCGTTGCCGAGTCAGCATGCTATAGCCGAAGTCGATGTTTAAACACAAATTGAAACAGTAAGGCATATAAGCTGGATATTAAACACAGGGAGTTATTGTACAGTAATTTGTAATTAGGCTTGAGCATCTACTGGTGTTATATATAGCTCATGCAAACAAAATTTAATTGGACAGTGGAGTAGTTTTTGAAATTTGCATGCAGGTACTTACAAGTTACTTAGAACTGTCAACCAGGCCCTATGTTGCTACAAGTTCCAACTACCCTACCTTGCTCATTGCAGGACACTTCTGAATCTGAAGGAACGAAAAAGGGAAATTGGGGATGGAGTCCATCATCACTCTGTAAGTGCAATGGGTTTTACTCTTCCCCTCCCACCATCCCACTTCCTGCCCTATCATCAGACCTTCTCCCTCCAACCTCCCTCCTTCCCCCTCCAACCTCCCTTCCTGCACCCTTCCCCTAACTCCTCCACCTTCACAAAAAAAATATAAAACATAACTGTTAGCAAACTGCTTAAATACTGAAGAGCCTGTGTAAGAGAATGTGTAAAAGTAAGAGCGCCTGAGGTTTCGATCCTAGCAGGATCTTCTTCAGAGGCTGAATGACTGAATAACTTATATGAAACAATTCAGTCATTTTGCTACACAATTAGGGAAAAGTACTGCTTGATATTTACTAAACTAACTATGTGTATTATTTGCTAGCAATGCATCTACTTCTCACCTGACTATGAAAAGGAATAAAAACTCCCCCTTCACCTGTTTCTAAAATACTGATTATAATTCTGTTTGTTACAAAGTTGCCAGGTTACTTGAACCATGATTCAGTAATTTTGTGTTTTTTCTGTTTGTAAAGTTAAGTTACTTAATTGGCATTTTTTAAAGGTCATTGGATACAACTGAAAATTCCCAATCTGATCGATTAGTCAACTACACTCAACGAGGAACTTAAAAAGAATCATTCATTTCCTTAACAATTCATCGGTCCTTTTCTTCGTAAATGGTACGAACCAGGTCCGTAAATGGTAGAGCAGACTTGTCTCACAAAATTAATCACAAACAGTTCGATGACAAGTAGAATTCTCTTTTGTAATGAGTACCAATGTGTGTACAGTGCTCTAGTACAGAGTTCTAATGCAAGTAGTACACTGGATTAGTGTTCAAACGATTATGCATAACAGAAAATACCGATTACCGATTATTTTTTTCAAAATACTACCGATTCCGATTATTTGAAAATGAGAAAATATCCCGTTTATACGAAATCGGCAATAAAGTTCGTGATAGAAACAATTATTGTTGTGATTTTCCTCTGTTTCCTTTTG
>JAIPMN010001334.1:9017-26009 GCA_020650975.1 Apostichopus californicus | reverse complement strand
AGCTTACCTCAATCTTTCCTGATCTCGTGTAAATATTTATGAGATGCTCAAAGACACGGTAAGGTTCACAGTTAGAGAGCGCCCTCTCAAACACCTTCAGTAACGTATCCTCTGAGCCGTTGGTGTTTTCCAGGTTCATTAGGGCCACCCAAACATTCAACTTTTCTTGTTCTTCCCTGAAAGAAAGAAACAAAATAATGATGAGTCTTGGCTGAATATTTCAACAAAGATGTCATGCTTTGCTACTATGATTTATATATTAAGGTTAGGAAATTGCTGTATATTCAAAAAAGCATTTAATTGAATAATTATGCTTTATCCACACATTTTGATTATATAATCCAGGTCTTGCTTACATCATAACATTGCTCCTCATGGGTGCCTTGCAGAAGTCCAGTAACATACAAATTACAATATGCTACTTTTAATAAAATCATAAACTGTGAATTTCTCCTGTAACTCGTAGAATATCTCTATAATCGTGGACTGTTAGAGTCGTTACCTGAAATTAATCATCTTGAGTGCTTTCTCAGCAACTGCCCTTGCCTTCTCCACATCTCCTGCGTCTAAATGGAAGGCCATGTACCTGATCCAGACAATGGAGCTGTTCGGCGAGGTCGTTACCATCCTATCGAAATCATCGATGGTCTCTGGGGCTCGGTCAGTGTCCATCAATGCACGTTCCGTCTGTGGAGGAAATTCATTGACGATATCAACAATTTATTGACAATCTTTTACCAAACTGGAATATTTACTGGCATTTAAATACGTTTTGAGGCACAATACTGAAGATGATTCTAGTACATATTGATATTTCGTTTGTCATTGTCCTAATTGGCTATCCAAACATTATATTGCAGATCAATAGTTTTACGTCAGAATCAAAACGAGATTGAAGAGGCTGACTACCTTAAACAGGAAATCTTCTTCAGCCTTAGCTTTTGCTAATCTCTCCTGTTTCGTCTGCTTCTTGGCGACCTACGAAGGAAGAGATAATAAATAAATGATAATATGAGCACTGAACAACCAAACCTGACAGGTAAATTTTAAACAAGTTTATGCAAAATACTGTACATATATAGTTCCTAAAATATAAAACAAAAATATTGCTTCCATCTGGTATATATCAGGGTCTTGTCACGTGTGTTGCCACTTTAGCGATCTACAATGTCACAATGGGGCAGGTCGGTGAGACTATTTGCTTGGCCGTGGTGTTTCTTTCTTTCATATTTCCTCGGTGAGTGCAAATATCTTTGACCCTAAAACCACTGCCAGTGTTGAGTCATGCTAAGAACTTCATATCTAAGATTCAACATTTAATCCCATTTCAATTAGAGACAAAACAACCTTAGACTAACAAAGAATAACATTACATAACAGTCCTACTATATGTGGCTCAATGATGTCATACTTAGACTTACTCAAGTCTTCACTATTTTTTGGCGTGGTACACCAAAAATGAATATATGAATTTTTCTTATCTGGTTGTTTGTTCATCAGCAGTACCGCTATCACTGTGACCAAATGATGGTTGCGATCGCTTCTCCAATAAGCACCCAAAAATTTGGGGTTCAGTCTTCAAATGATTGAAAATTTTCTGACAGATCCCTTGGAATTTCTCCTATTGTTCTTTAAAAGTACACCACTGACCTGTTTGACCTCTTTCACTTCCTCCTCGCTCTCTGAGTCTGAGTCATCTTTGCTCTCAATGACATCCCGGGCCTCTTCATCCCAAGCATCCTTGACGTTGATCTGAAGTCTGGCTTTCCCGTCTCGTTTCTATGGAATAAAAACACAACACAACGTAATAGGCAGATGAATTCAAATTCCACTCTCTTTAAATGATGAGTGTGGCTGATTTAGCTCTCCACATTCCCCCCTCCTACTGTGACCCCTAACCACGCCCCTTCTCCTACCCTGACTTGTCCTCCCGTCTACATCTTCAGTACCGACTAACAATGGGATGTTCATATTTCCCCGAAATAAGGATTGATCCTATAATTGGAGAAATACAAGAACAAATACATGAATATTCAATTTTAGCACCTTCTCTTTTTTTCCCTTTTTCACATCGACTGAGAGAGTAGAAGTTGGTTCATCTTCTTCACTTTCAGAATCACTCTCCTGAAAAAAAAATTGAAGCATTCAAATAATCATTGTGACATTCAAAGCAAGATGTGATTGTGGAATTCTCCCTGCTGCCTTGAAAGCAAACAGGAAGATTACAGATCACTGCGGTGTCATAGATGATTTAAGCAAAGAATAAACACCAAAAATCATACAAATATCCTGCTATCTATTTAGAGACACACACACACTGATGCTCATCCCAATTTGGTGAGAAAAATCATCTCTTTCAAAACTGACATGTACTCTTGATCAAGCTTCACTCGTTATGAGGTATATTAACCCTCAGGTTCAGTAAAAGGAAAGAGAAAATTATATTTAACACATCACACCATTCAAAGGGACGTTTGTTTTATAAACAGATCATCGGGATTTGAAAATATGACACACAAGCATGTTTGTATGCATGTTTTTAAGCTGTTTGAGCAGAGCCCAAGAATCTAACACAATATCGTGCTTTAAAGACCAGGTCGTTTGGACAATGACACGTCTCTCTCCACCAAATACATGGACACTAAATACATTGTCACTTTGCTGGCTTAATACGTCCATCTCAACAATCTTCAACATCTCAATAAAGTATGCCACTTGACGAATACGGCAATGGTTAAGTTATGTCAAGGACACTCATAGCAGATCTACGAGCACCTAGCCTAAATACGCAAATACTATTCTGGGCAATACTAATCGTAGTCATCATGCGATTGGGCTAATGCTGGTTGACTTTTTTGGAAGAAATACTTCACAGTGTTTGTGCAAGACGAAGCAATTGCTTGTTTGAGATTGAGAAACACGATGTAGCAAAAGAAATTCCTTATAATGTAGGATTTTATTATTTAAATGCTTTCAGTTTCACTCACTGATTCTTCCGGCTGCCTCTGCTCTTCGTCATCTTCCTCATCCTCATCCTCCTCTTCACTCTCCACATCCTTCCTCTTCACCTCTACTGGTTTCGACTCCTCTGAGAAATTTCACAAAAATTCCATAAAATTCTTCTTGATAATGCTATATTGTAAATATTTTTTCAAAGCAGCCCTTTAATCATTAAATTGTTTGAGTTCTATTCTTGCAATCTGTGGGATTATTAAGAGTGCTTCTGTACACACATATAAACAGTCTTTGGCATAACTCTGATCATTAATATCATACAACCACAGAAGGAACATTTAATACTACTGAAGCGTTTATCTGCAGATATCAGCTTTCATTTTCTCTGGCGAGGACGGTAAAATTATTGAAATCGTCTGCAAGGTACTTTCACAGAAGAAAGATTACAATTAAACAACAACAAGGCTTGTTTTTTTTTGTCTTGCAAAATGTCTTTAACTCATCCTCAGGCTATATGTTGTAAAGAGAGATAGACACTTTTGCTGGTTTCCATAGTAACACCAGAAGACTGAAATATTTACCCATTGATTCTTCATCACTGGACATCTCGTCATCTGATTGACCAACTCTTCCTTTCTCTTCCACAGACACAAACGTAACTCGGTTGCCTCTTATCCTAGAAGATAAATTGATTTAAAATGCTGACAGTTTACTCCGTCATGACGATCTTGTATTAGAGTCAACTAAATCAAACCCTTAAGGTCAAATTTAAGATGAAAATTTTAACTTGATTGATACGCTGTCACTGCTACTAGCATGTATGTGTTCCTCTAGCAAATATACAAAGACTATTGCAGACTTGTGCAAATAATTACATGAACAGACACACAGAGGGACAGACTGAAGGACTTAAATTTAGACTAACGACACAAAACCCAAACTGTGTTCTTTTTTCTGCTTTTTTAAGAAACTCTCAAAATGACATATGCCATTCCAACTTGTTTTTTCGTCAAAGACATATTTGTTTGTTTATTCGTTTTATCACAAAAAAGTTACAATGTGAAATATTAATCTGGTAGTCTGCATATTTTAACGTTTGTAAGAATAGAGAGTAGATCCGTCGGTTGGTGGGTGGGGTGTGGTAGGGTAGGAGTGTTGTAACAAGCAGACAGGATGAAGGTGGCAGGTGGCTGTTTCAACAAAACTTTAAAAGTGTCTTATCTTGTATTATTCCTTTTACTCTGGTGTTCGGACAGAGTCCTACAAGTGCATGTTTCCCACTGAGTATGCCTCAAAATGGTTAACTTTTACCACTTTCTAAACTTCTACTTAAAAGTTATGGGGCAGGACAAACATTCATTGATTTAAATACTTCACAGTCCAAATAACTGAATGAATTGTCTTCTCAATCAATCAAATCCAAAATCAATCAAATCCAAAATTCCAACAGGGCTTGAGTTTTCAAATTTTGACTTACTTGCTGACAATCACACTGATGGGGTTGCCTGGTGTGAGCTGCTTCTTGAGTATGGATGTCAGAGCTGATGTATTCATTGTACCATGGATACTTCTTGAAACACTACAGATGGTAAAGAATCAATCAATTAAATCAATCAATAAATTAATCAATCAATCAATCAATCAATAACATAGACCAATGAGATCTTTATTGTAGAGAAATGGTAAAGTAAACATTGTTCAGATTCAAAGCAGTTTTGTGAGTAAGTAGGTCTGTTGATATGTTTTGATAATACTGTCCGAAAAGATGGAAAAACTTGTTAGATTTGCGTAACAATGAAAATGAAAAACAAAGGAAAATCGACATACAGAAGACAATTAAGACTTCATCTTCATCTCATGTCCTACCTTATTGTAATTCTAAAAGATAATTCTAATACAATTATAGAAGATAATTCTATAAGATGCTGCCCTTTATCTTCTTCAAGATTTCCACAAACTAACAAAACGATAATTAGCATATATTACATATAGTAATGTCTAATATATTAATAACAGACATTTATAACTACGGTCATATAGACTACTCCATATGTTTCCCCATTTTTGTAAAAGAATAGTTGCATAAATGAGTTAATGATATGTGCAACCATGGAAGAGCACTGTAGTGGAGAAGTAAATAATTCAACTCTTTATCCTGCCCTTAAATTTCCATAAAAAACACAATTTTTCTTTTTAATTCTTGCAGACTACAAATTGTAAAAAGATGCAAGTAACTTCAGCCAAATTCTTACCCGACTATTATTTTATCATGTTTGATGTCCATGATGTAACCTTTGACCTCTTGTCCAACTCTCAAGTCATCAATCTTTTGTATGTCGTTGTCCATATCCTTCACTTTCTTCTGTTCCACTGGAGAAGGTCTCACAGAGAGGGAGACATGATTGTCCGGCTCCATATCAAGGATGTAACATCTATGCAAATGAATTTATTAATTTATTCAAAACAAATCAAAATCAAACATCCTTTCGAAGCAGGAGCATTTTGAGTTGGACAGTACACAAGGATAGAAATATTACAAAACATAGCCTTGTTGTCTCGATAATGGAATTTGATGGGTTTGAGTCTTCAGACTGATTCTCCGAGCCTAAATAAAAAGATGGCTTGCATCTTTGTAGAATTTGCTGCTATAACCAAAGACAGAAGTACCTGTTTCATGATGTACCAAAGGAGTTTTCCATACTTTACGTGTAATGATAAACAGCCAATTAAAGTCAGTCGACTGTGTCATGTATTGATATTGCGATCATAATGTAATTCACGTAAAAGTAAAGAGCGACCTCTTTCAGGTCAGCAATAAACATGGCGACCTCCGAAAAGATCCGACTCTGTTTATATCTACGTAAATAAGACATATCCGTAAACATCAAACGTTACAGACTGGACATTCTCCATCTTATAATAAAGCAATATCAACATTAGCATTCTTCTGAAATTTGCTTTCAACTCTCTTGCATATTTGTTCTAGATATTAATGGTAGAAGATGCTACATTTTGGACCACAAAATGCTTGCATCAAACATGTAAGTTGTCAGAGATTCATACTGCTATTTCTTTTTCTCTTTAAATTTCACTAAATTGCTTTTTAGGATGGTATTGAATGGTATCGGATAAAACATTTGGCGGTGTTAATGTTACAAAATACAAATTATCTTTCAGTGTATTGAATTTATCTATACCTTCATTTGCATAACAATTTGGCTATATGGTGCACAGTTTTGTTATTATGTGAAACCAGATAAATTAATCCCGAAAAATAATTAAAGGTATGAAAGTTGTAAAGAGCAAATAAAAAGTTTCCTTTATGCAGAAATTAAGGAAGTTGTTAAAATATTTTACTTGCAAAACTGTCCCACTTTGAATCCTTTCAAAGGTTTAGGAGTGAAATGATCTCTAACATCGGTCGCAAATGCTGTCCCCACGTGTCCTTGAGGAAGTTGGAAGAACATGGAATGTTCAATAATATCAACGATCTTTCCCATCACAGTTTCACCTTTACTGACTGGTTTCTTGTTTTGTCCTATATTAAAAACATAAACCAACAGAAATGAAAAATGCATGAAAAATGAGCAAAGAAAAACTCCTTGTTGGAACCAAGTGTAACAAACAGATTAACAAACAGAGCAATTCAAAGATTTTTCAAGGATACAAGTTTAGCCTAGTGTAACAACACAGCAAGAGAGCTATATTAGGCTCACATTATCAAATATTTGAGGGGTTTATCTGTAAGGGATGGAGGTCCTTGGATAGGAGTTCTTTTTGAAAAGAAAAAAAAAGGAAAGAAAATACACACACTGCTTATGGGAATGATTGGAAACACATTACAATCCATTAATCTACAAAACTAATGTTGTCGGTGAAAACTTCATGGTTTGCTCCATGCAAAGTTCAAATTATTAGAACAAGGCTGGAAAAGTTGATTCTGAGTTTTTATCATGAACTGAACGACAAATAAACAAGGATATTTATTTTACTTGTGCAATACTGTATTGAATAATAATAACACTTATGTTATGATAAATAATAATAAAAACATTCAAACTTTTTCTTTAACTCTCTTGTTCCCTTTTTGCACAACTCACCAGATTGCTGGAGTATTAACTGCTGCGTATCTTTGTCGACAGAAACCACTTTCAAGTTGACTGCACAAAAGTGAGGGAAGCTATCCTCTGGCTTTTCCAAGATGGAAATCTCATCTGAGAGATCTAAGACGTGAGCCACTCCCTGGACTGCTGGTGACACAGACATGAACACATATCCGTCAACATACTGAAGGGAGAGAGACACAAAGAAATTAAAAACAATAAAACACGTCAGTCCGAAATAGGGATGAGATCTCAAAATCTGACTATTAATACCTTTGGTAATAATCAATAAATAACCTGGTGCAATGCACGTCCTGCCCAACATAGGAAATCTGTATGTGTTATGATGAATTTTCCACAGACAGACTCAGTTCTTAAAGGGTGTGAAGACTCGGGCAAAAAGAAACATCTAATGCCGGTAATCTGACCTAGTTTCGAATGATGTGTAACAGAAGTGTTAGACACCACCATCGATCCCAGAAAATACACACAGCTTGCTACCGTGGGTAATTAGACACTCGTGTACAGTCAGTACATACAGCTGCGGTCAATACCCACAGCACAGTGAACAAACGATACAGCGATAGACATCTCTGGTCCAGCTAAAGATAACAAGGTATCACGTTTCATTACTGTCTGCATTTTGTAGCGACAAGCAGAAAACTTCACTTGCAAGCAACGGAAAGTTAACTTTTTCACAGCGCGGCACACGGTTTGGGGCGAATCTTCAATGCCTTTAACATCAGTGCTGGAATGAAAAAGTTTCTTACCTTTATAGGGTACCCCACAATTTTTTGTCCCTTCTTGTAGCTGTTCAGTTCTTTCTCAAATGATGGAACCTCGACGGGGACACTTTCTTCGAGTTTACTGCAAATCAATCAGAAACAAAAAAAAGCTATCATTATTCAAATTTTCTTTCAAATCATTTTTCAAACTTCAAACAACTGTAAGGTTGATGAAAGCTCAGACAAAATAATGGAAAACCAAACCCTGTCGATGTACCGAGCAAAGAAACACGGGAACATGTTGTGATTTTCTCCTGAAATCTCAAGGCAACAAAAATTATGTGAATAAGACTTTAGTCTTAGTTCATACAATGACCACTATTTTCTTCGTAATATGAAGCAGTGATCATAACTTCAAATGGGGGAATATTAAGATGGGGGGAGGGGTAGGGGAGGATGTTGAAAACATAAGCCTTACCTTGGTTTAACAGTCAATTCTAGGGATAATTTTGTAAAGTTTGGGTCATTTATCGGCATCAGTTCACCGTCCTTTAAGGCCAAGAATCCGATCACTCTTGCTGTGATGGTACGACCTCCGTTGAAGTCTTCCAGTGGGCTTTTCCCCTGGAGTTAAATTGCAAGTATGATATAGTCCATGAAAGATGACATTTAAAGATGAAGTATCTATTTCTTTCACAAACAAATAGAAACTATTATACCTGTCCCGGTGTCATATTTTGCAAAAAACATCAAACAGGTTAACCACCCACTACAAAGTTCTTTGTCAAAATAAAGGATATTCACACTTGTGTTTCTGGCAATGAAAAATTCATAGCCTAGCGATGAAAGCATTACAGAAAGAGAGTGCTGACAGGAATGAAAATTTATATTCGATGTTGAAAACATTTCAAATGATACGACATATCACAACCAACAAGGGAGAACCCTACCTGTTCTGTTGCATCTTTAGCCTCCGTAAGATGTATTCTGCCAAGGATGTCGGACTTGGTGCGAACCAAAATGAACTCCTTGTAAACAATTTTGATCCTGTTGACGGAAAAAATACAGCTGATTAGATGATCGATTCATGTTATTCTTCCCTTGAAAGTGAAACAAAAGGTTACCCAATATGGTAAAAAACATAACTATTAATACATTTCTATGCAGGACTTACACAACTTCGATGGTTTGTCCAACTGATATTCCCATCGACCCTGATAAAATATCAATCTTTCGGTCAATCTTGTCTCGGATTTCATCTTTGGAGAGATTCTGATTGGAGTCTTTGGACCAGACACTGTCGTGTGATATACCTTCCAGTTTGTCCTTCCCTTTGCAAGCAGGCAGCTTCACAAAGACCCTTCCATACATACGACCGAATGTCCTGAAGGGAAAAAAAAGAACGATTGTGTATAAAACTCAAAGAGAGCACTCATAAATGCGTAAACATTGTATAAATAGAAGGAACCAATATTTAATGGCGAGTGGAAAGTATGTGGGGAAAAGCATTGAGGGCAACCTTCTAACAGTTAATGTGCATAATTTGTAAGTTTGGTCGTAACAATGTGTTAAGGTGATATCCTCATGTGTCTTCTACCTTGCCTTAAAGGGGACACAAAACCAACCTATCATCAATGGATTATATGACAAGGACATCTTTGTGAAGAACATCTCCCACAAAAACAGCTGAGAAAACTTGTGTGCCATTTGGGGAGATATCCTACTTGAAAAGCCTTGCCTGGGAGCTGTCATTTTGGAGATCTGTGATGTCACACTGCCACCATCACATCACCATCACCATCAAGGTCACACTGCCACTCTGAATTACTACAGATATGTCAACAATTGTGGCAAAGAGTGGTAGAAACTTGAACTCAAAATGCAGCTTTTATTGGAAATGATCTTTAACAATCATGTTCATAACTCTGACAATATAATCTAAGTTTAGATGATGATCTAAACGCAACTCCACTCAAGGTTAACCTCATGTTTTGTAGAAGTGGCTCAAAATTTTCAGACACTGCATTTCTGCAATCATGGAACAGTTTATTACCTGACAGAAACCAACTGATCTTTTGACGTGAAACAGGAAACAAGAAAAATTCCAGCAAGATGTGAACCAACTTACACATTTTGTCCAAGAACCACATTTTCTCCGATAACAAGAGGTTCAGGATAATCATTGATTTGCTGTAAAAAAACAAAAACAACAAAGGCAAAGATTTAGTAACAATTAAGGATGAATTCTAAATTCTCTATATGCCTTGTTCTTCTAAAATATTACATAGTAAATAATAATTAACATCATGGTTTGTCATTTGTTCTTGAGGAGAAAACCTAAAATTGGGAATCACGATCAAGTTGGGACTTAAAATATAAACTACATAGGTCAAGGTAATTGGAGAGTGAACATTGGATATAATTTGCAGAGTCTGGTAGGAACGAATACATCTCTTTGAAATATCACCAATAATTAAGCTAGCTGACAGTATGTTCATGTCTAACAGAGAGCTATAATAGCACTGTGATGGCAGTCACCACCACCACCACCACCACCACCACCACCACCATCACCATCACCATCACCATCACCATCACCATCATCATCATCATCATCATCACCATCACCATCATCATCATCATCATCATCATCATATCATCGCTCACTCCAAGATTTCTGTCATTTGGGATCAAGAATATAGTACAAAAGGTTCTCTAAAAAATGTAATTTAAAGAGTAGGTATGTTATGCAATATTCCGTACTTTAAACAGACAGCCGCACTACTGACCTTTCTTGCAGGCAAGTAGACTAACATGTTCTGATAGTACACCAGATGATAGAGGTCTGTTGAATATAAAACTCTTCCCATCTCAACCAGTGTTTTGCTTCTATGCTGGAAACACAAGCATGTTAATCTTATCTTAGATCATGTCAACACTTGAAATAGTGAAGTATATGGCTAAGAAAATAAATTACATATCAATTTGTACTTTTCTGTTTTCATTAGGAAACTCTGTACTTCATATCAGGAAGTTGATATATGACGATCATTCTAAATAAGTCATCCTTGATAAAGTCTGAGCCTTCTACAATTCTAGATTTTTTACTTTGGGGACAGCAGGAAGTCACTCAAAAGGATTGAGTTGATTTTGAACAATTTTGCCATCCAGTATCCTTCCATGTAGTGAAGTGATTAACAGATAATTTAGAATAGGCTCTAGGGGCAGTAACTAGGGTACAGACAACATTAGGCTATAACATTAGGCTATAACATATTACATTAGGCTACAACATATGGCAATAAATGTATATATGTGCTAGGCTTATTTAGCAACAATACCTATGAAAAGTGTTACAGACAGAACATTAGGCTTAAGATTTCTTAAGATAAAGGTTTCTTTACCACACACAGAAGTATATGGAGCTTCTTTAAGGCTATCAAACTATTTGATATGATGATACAACACAACTGACAATGTTTTGTACACTCAAATCTTTGTGAAGTGGGAATGGTCCTTTGTAATCACAACCAAATGTAAACAAGTGACAGTCTGTTACTCACAGCCAAGTTCTAAGCCACCCTGATTCAACCCTAACATAATACGAAGACTAACGAATTGCTTTTAATGATCTTGAACAGTTAAAACATAATGGCTTGCATTTTAATGGGTTTATAGCATCGACTAAATTATGTTCAGATAACAAAGCAAAAATGTTGCTTTAATTCTCCTTTTCGGGAAACGAACCTTGTCCCGTTTGATTTTACGAAGTTTCTTCTGAGAGGCGTTGATGACGTCTTCCTCAAGGGAGATAACGATCTGTTTGTGAGTCAGATCGACATGCAGCACACATCCAGTGACCTCATCGCCGACTTCCAGATCAGAATCTAGACAAATTAAACCAATCAAACACGACATAAGACAGAACAGTAGAGATCTTTAACCATTGTGGCTGGGGAGGGATAGGGTATGAGTGTGGGAGAGGGTGTGAAGGAGAGGCGAAGTTGGGGGGTAGGGGTAATATGTGAAGGTCGTAGTGACTGTCAGTTCCGCAACTGCCTGATCAAGCGTGTCAGTGCATGGAATGTATTAACTGCAATGTATTTAATGCACAGCTCCACATTTACAATGGCATATGTATGTTAGTTGCTGGATCTCAACAGTGGAACATTATGGACAGTGGTTGTATGATTTCATCCATCCTTTGTTACTCATTGTGTTGGCCTACCAATGATTCCCCACCTTTAAGTTTGACTTATATTTCAGAAACAGTTCACATGCTAGTCCTACTACTGGTGGAGAGTGGCTTGCTCCCCTAGCAACGACACTCACCTCCAAGAGATACATCACTCACTACAGCTGTCAGATCTTCCTTGGTCGTTACTAGGATACGGCCCTCTTGTATTTTGGTCACATGACCACTGACGACTGCTCCGACTTTGGTTGAAATCAAAGGTGAATCTGTTAATGAATTCAAACAAAAACTTGGTGAAAATGATATACAAAGAAACTGAATTTACAGGGGAAAAAAAACAGTGAGAATAACACCAAAGAACTTCTATTTATTATATCAAAACTGCTTTTAACAAGGTGTAGCAATATGAAAATTTCTTATACACATTCTTAAGCAGCCAAAAATATGTAAAATGTCACCATTAACCAGATCAGTCTTAAAACTAGCTTGAATTATTACAGTGTGGTAAAATGGACTTATCACCGTCATTAAATCAATATTACACCTTCCTTCTTTTGCAAGACTCATGAGGAAACATAATATTGACATTATGTTAAGGGGGTTGGGGGTTGTCCCATAAGCTTCCCACATCCGTCCAACTAAATCAAGCCCCCTAAAGCAAATTACCTTTGTTGGAAGACAAGTTCCTTAATCGTTCTTCCAACTGAAAGTGATCCATAAATAAATCCCGAATATGTTTGGCCTGGCTTTTGAATCGGATGTGGGAAGCCCTCATACTGAGTTTTAGTCGGTTGTCCAGGACCTTAACAACGACAGTTTGACCTGGCTGGACTGGTTTAACTTCCAAGACCTCGCCATCTGACATCAGCTGTGAGGAGAGAAAAGGTTTATCCCATCAATCACACGATGTGTGAAATGCTGTGTTAACCAGTAGAAAGAACCCATGAACAAACTTTGTGCTTACTCTGAAAAAATACAGCCTTTATTTTACGATGTGGCAAACTTTATTTGAAACAAGCAATCATTCAATGGCCGAGATGTCAACACTTATTTCACTGATTGTTACAAATATTTCTTTTTAACAAAAGACAATGACAGGTTGACAGGTTCATCAATCGAACATTAGACCAAGTTTTTACTAAATACTGTCTATTTCTGAACTTCTCATTAATTAAAGGCACTAATATTATTTATCTCTCCATCTGAACTATACCTTATTGCTTAAAAATAATTTGCTTCAAATTCCCCATAAAGCCACCCCCACCCAACTCCCCCCCCCCCCACCCACAGTCTTGCTGTAAAACTCTGTAGTGCTATGAACTTACTCACATGACTGAAAATAATGGATGAAGTTAAACTGATACATTAATAACCCAGAGAGAGGATGTTCTGACCAATTCTCCCCCATCAAAAGGAAAGAAAACTCGGTTGATCACTGTTCTGGTTAGAGATTGACTCGTAAACATAAAATGATAAAGACTTGGACCAATAGAGCTGTGTGTTTCTAAGAACGTGTTATAATAATCAAGGTGACATTTTCCGAACAAGGGTGCACATAACAACAACAAATACATAATACTACAATCACAAGCTTCTGTTCTAGCCACAATATTTCGTCTTGTGAATACAAATGTTCTTGACATTACGATCTCAACCACAACTGCCTTCAAAATGCAGACCGACAGAACTGAGGCTATGAAACATCAATTCTGAGAAACTTCAAATCATGTCTGTACAACCAAATTACATTTGAGGTGAAAAATATACCCACTGAAATAAAACCAGTGGGTTGCTTTTCCTGTTTTATGAAATATACTCACCGTAGACCGACAAAAGCCATGTCTTCTGTTTGGAAAATTTACGACGATACCGTTAGACATGACCTTTCCGACGACTCCGACAGTCACAGCGTCCTTTTTGAGTTCAAACGGGGACTGGAAATTTCGGTTTGACTCTGCTAACACTGCCCTGAGGATCATCGGCTTACAAGAAGCAATCTGTTCCAGACGGTTAAGGAAATCTTCTGTAACACAATGATTCCACGCATCAACATCCCAGTCTTTTTATTTTAATCATCCACCAAAATATGTTCTTTGAAACACATGAAATGAGATAAGATCGTACATTTTTTTTTATCATAAATTTATCAAAGATAATTCTCAACACGACTGAAATTGACCAAACTTTGGCACTCATCAGTAGGTTTTTGCGTAAAATGTTTTCACAAGCTCGGAAATAGATGAATTAATTTAGATTCAAAAACCCTTTCGTGTAACAATATTGTCACAACTACTACTAAGCAGTCAAATTATAAGCCTAAACCAACAGTCATTTCACAGAGGCAGACATTTCTCAAACTTTTTACTCGTTTTTGCTTTGCTGTTTGAATTGAAGGAACTTGATCATTAAGCTTTTCATTTATAATTTCAACTGCAAATGAATTTGTTGAAATTCTAGGTTACGTCAAATGTTACAGACACAAACCCCAAATTGCATTGAACATAGCATGGCTCTGACCTTAGTTAAGATGATTTGCACTGAACTCTCTAGTTTTTGGTAAATTTGCTGAAATTCTTCTCAAGCCATATCACTTCATGAACAAGAAAGACTGTATATCTATCCTGGTTCTAACTTGATCCAGGCCTTCGCTGATCACCTAGATTCAGCTGACTATGTTAAAATTTGGTTCTGTTGCTTTGACAGACACTCAATCAACGTTCCAAGATGCCAGTTCAAGACACAGTTCATCTATGTTCACACTTAATACCTAAATCAATCACTTTCTAGGTATCATATGGCAATGGCTTTGTAGCCATTTTCCAGCCTACCTGTCACCTAGTAAATATAATTATTTGCAAATTGATAAGGATACAAGTCCATTTCCTGTTCTAGACCATGGCACTGCTTTGAAAGTGTCTCCCTTCTTAAAGGATTTCATTGCAAGCTCCACTTGGCTTGGCAAATCGCACAGATGCATCTTGGGAATGAATGCTTCCTGGTTATCAGTTTCCATGACGACTTCTACTCCTTCCTTGGATACTGAAGTAACAGTGGCTTTTTCAACCTGCAGGTTAGAGGTAAAAGTACTCATTTAAACCATTGTTGCTAGTAGTTAGTATAATACCTACCTACTATTTACGTTTTTGTAGTAGAGCTGATGTGAGAGCAAGATATTTGTCAGGCTCAGAATAGTTGCTGGTTCAATGGCTTCACAATATACATTCTCACTTTACATGTTCCATATTTCACAAGTGTAACTTGCACACAGTGAGGAGGAACAAACCAATGAATTACTCACACCAAAGAACAGTAACTCATGACCCGGATAGATTTAACATGGAAAGGACTAATCCTGCCATTGAAACCAATATCACCATTTAATATCAACCCTTAGATATGATTGCTGTTAAGACTCAATGAGATGACATTACAATAATACTATTAGATATGATTGCTGTTAAGACTCAAGGAGATGACATTACAATAATACTATCAGATATGATTGCTGTTAAGACTCAAGGAGATGACATTACAATAATACTTTTAGATATGATTGCTGTTAAGAAATAAGGAGATGACATTACAATATCCCTATTAGATATGATTGCTGTTAAGACTCAAGGAAATGACATTACAATAATACTATTAGATATGATTGCTGTTTAGACTCAAGGAGATGACATTACAATAATACTATCAGATATGATTGCTGTTAAGACTCAAGGAGATGACAGTTACAATAACACTATTAGATGTGATTGCTGTTAAGAAATAAGGAGATGACATTACAATAACCCTATTAGATATGATTGCTGTTAAGACTCAAGGAAATGACATTACAATAATACTATTAGATATGATTGCTGTTAAGACTCAAGGAAATGACATTACAATAATCCTTTTCATCTGATTACCTTTGCCTTCAGCAACAGCAGCTCGCTTTCATTTTCATCGCTATCACTTTCATCGTTACCTTCCAAAAATAGTTGATCCTCGTCTGGTTTCTTTGAGGATATCTTCTGAGGCCACTGTTAAGGATTATAAAGAACATGACACATAAGACAAAGAGATCATGACATGACAAAAGAGGCTTGCTGAGTACATAAATGTTAAGAATGCATGTTTTGAACAAGCATTGTCTTCTTTGTTTTTGGTCTTTTGGTTTGTTCCAAACAGGTGATTCAGTTGGCCAATAAAAGACATTTGATATATAAACTCTTGTTGTTCTGTTTGAAGCCTCTGGCTTAAAAGGTCTACGGACACCTATAAACAACATTGTCTTAATCACTCTAATAGAAATAAGGAATCCTGAAAATAGTTGCATCTCTCAGCAAAATTCATCAAAGATTGACCATTTTACAAGTCTTTTCTTAATTCTAGTTTCATTTATGAAAAAACATTAGCTAATTATGCACATTGGATGTAAAGGGAGTGACTGCCTAATTTTCTGTTACGCTATTCCTTTGTTTTTACGACCTTCGTTTCACGGCCACTGAACACAGGTTTGTGGCCTAGGGCGACATTTTGGAAATATTTTCATCTTCTTTCAAAAGAGGAACATCACATTATTCAAATGATATAAGTGGGCTTGTAATAAGGGGTTAACTTATTAAAGGCTAAAATATGAAATTTTGATGAGGGCAACACTCCACGTCATAGTTTGCACTTTGCACATATTTAATGAGTTTCCCCAGGTTTAACAAAACTTCAAATGTGTATATCTTGGAAATGAAAAGAGCTTTCCAAAAACTTTCAACAGATATTGAAGGAGTTCATCACACACCACAAATCTACCGAATATGAGCAAATTGGCTAGGTGTCCGTAGACCTTTAATATTTATCAAGTTTTTAAAATAGGTTTTCAACTAAATCGATTGCAAAGGTATTTTCTTAATCATCAACATAATTCAAGCTGCAGAATCATATGCACTCCACTTCACCTCCCCCAACCCCCCACACTGCAAAACTAATTCTGTAAAGGAGCTGCCTGTCAAAGCATCTGCTTTCTTCAGCT
>JAIPMN010001333.1:5806-18243 GCA_020650975.1 Apostichopus californicus | reverse complement strand
ATGTGATTCATAATAAGATAGCTGGTGGTTCAGCAAATCGATGGTGCTAGAGCGAAAGTTCCGGTGTAAATCATCGTATATGACAGACATAAGGTGGCATACTCCCATTAAAGTCTATATCAATCCTCCCGATTGTTCTCCTTCATGAAAAGTGACAAAATGCAGTACGAGAACCGGCGAAGAATCGATGAGGTAGATGCCATTGGTGGTTGGTCGACATCGGGTGAGAAAGATACCTGTGGTGGTTGGTCAATATCGGGTGAGGTAGATGCCATGGTGGTTGTACGATATCGGGTGAGATAGATGTAAAGGGTAGCTGGTCGATATCGGGTGAGGTAGATCCCCAAGGTGGTTGGTCGATATCGGGTGAGGTAGATGTAGAGGGTGGTTGATTGATTTCGGGGTAGATAAAGTTCAGTGTTGTTTGGCCTTGGAACATTTCCTCTCACTCTCGGTCATTACTGAGACCGACGTAGTGCTCTCCAGCGCCCTCGGCGTAAAAGCGGAGTAAAGGTACTGACCGTCTTGGTGAAATAACAACTGTAGCAGCTGGACCAAGTGAGGAAATGACTACAATTCTATATTATGTACGTCTGGGGCAGCTTGGAGAGTGCTGTGATCCACATAAGTGCCACCTTGTGCCATGCCGAGGACATATGAGGACAAGTGAAAGGTCAGTGAAATCTTGATAATGCGGGTGATTTACGAGATAATCAACTATGACTCCTTTGACAGTTTCAGCCGACATGTACAAAGCGATACCACGAATGCATTAACATATCACAGAGAACTGACAGTTGTCGTCACCTGGGAGATGTACGAAATAACGAAGTGTGCCGAGTTTAGGCGATCTAAAAGGAAATCCTCGTTCTTGTATGGTTTCAAAAATTTCTCGCGGTGTTCCCTTCTGGAACCGTCGTTGAACTTTTTACGTTACTAAGAGAAAACCACTTCTCTACTTAATTTTCGGAAATAGGGTTAGCAAACCTTATTTCATACCTGGTTAGCTATCGCTACATCTTAGCACCTGGCCTAATATAAAACCCCTTTCTTTCCATTAGTTTGTTTCCATTTGACCAGGATAACGAGTGAGAACTTTCTCCTACATCATCGACAGACCGGGGGATATTTCCTGGCCTCTCGCTCCACCATACGCTGCGCGCATTTCTCAGTTGTTTTAGAAGCTGCTTTACGTATGCTCTTCACCTGTGTCGAGTGTCGCCTAAAATCCTTAGGGCGGGATTGCATCAGTTCTTGATGTGCTTTAGACACAATTTCCCACTCTTTTGCAGATGAGAGCCCTTTGGTGGAAGCGGCAGTAGTTTTGCGACCATATTAAACCTCAAATCCCGATTTCCAAGCCTTTGGCAAGCTCTTCTTTAGGATCAGTATCATCTACCACCTCTCCTTTCAAACGGCAACGAATGCAAACCCTTTCCTCATTAATCCATCCGTATTCTCATTCCAGTTGTATCACCAACCTACAACCCCCCCCCCCCTCCTACCCCACCCGCCCCTTTTTAACGGCAAAACCTTACCACAACTTCAAACTTTAGTCACCTCTTAGCTGATTCTATTGAATCAGCTTAGATTCAATTCATTCATCTCCAAGCCCCAAACTGGTACAATTCAGGCCATTTGGGCCAAATAAATCATTCGGCCACTTGTAGTTCCGAGGACCTGTTGACTAGTCGGGTTTTTCGAAGTTGAAACTGGGCCTAACGACAATGGCTATACCAATTTAGAAAATTGTGAATATAAAAAAATTATTTTGAAAGACAAAGTGATTTGTTTATTACATCACAACATATTAACAAAGATTATGGTATATGCACTGATCAATATTTGACAAACTCTGCTAGTTATGCAGCAAGATAATCTCATGTTTCTTGTTTTGACACGGAATAGGTTATTCGGCAAGGAATCACAACTCAACTTTGCGTTCTGGTTCGTTACATTATCAGTCGTAGTACATTGTCGGTGGTTATTACACTATCAGACACAATACTTGCTCCATGTTAAACCTCACTGAACCCTTTTAGCTCCATAGATAGAACCCTTTGGTTACTCACTTGTATTTACGTAAATTTCATTTAATATTCAGAACACACATATCGGTTGTGTTGGTTGACACAGGTCATAACATTTTGCGTTATTACTTTTCTCGTTAATATTTTGTATTTCATTTTGCGTCAAAAAGTTATTTCCTAACTCGTTAAAGGATTATTACATTTAACGTCAAAGCTATCACATTTTCCGTTAGGATAACATTTTTTCGGCGAAAGTTATTACTTATCTGGTTAAGATTACATTTTGCGTCAATTATTACATTTTGCGGCGTAACAGTTCGCACTCCATGCTTACCTTCCCTGTCCAAGACGATGTTATGATATGTATCACTGTTGGCTTTCCTTATAAAGAATTCGAATTTCAAAGGTGCGTGGGATCTCACCAGAACGCTATTCCATAATGGTTACATTTTGGGGGCAAATCGTCACAGCCCCCCCCCCCCCCTCCAATCAAATTGGGCTCTTACACCGCCCATTCTGGATATTAGAAAAGCAAGTCTTTTTTTCAATATCAAACTACTTGGATATGGACAATATGATTCGTCGAATAAATTTATGACTACATGCGTCGGTATCGACAGGATAGTCTCACTGAATATTAGAAAATAATGACATTGTTTGCATATTTTAATAATCGAATATATTTAAAAATCGAATTAATTTTGATAGTGTCCTTACATTAAAATTAATGAATCCCGGCAAATTAATAAAAACGTAGCAACGTGTTTTTTAACTTTGACCGTCCATTTCGAATCTTTGAAAGTTTGATGAGAATTAGTTGGTTACATCTTCAAATTAAATATTATTCATATTAGTCTCATATACCAGCAATTTTTTTCAAAATCTAACTAAACATCAAGTTACCCGTTAAATCAAATACAACGCAAAGTAAGAGGATGGCATTATTGTACTGGCCATCTCCGTCCCTAGTCGCAAGATGTTTCCAAAGTTGTATCTACTCTGTTGCCTCTTAGCTGTGGTGGAATGGGGTGTCGAGGCTGATATTATAACTGTTGACCTTTCTCAGGAAGAGTTCGATGGCTGGATCGTATTTATTCCTGTAAATCGAAGCGAACTTCAATCCAGGATCGATGAGATAACTTCAGAGAAAAGTGGTAAGTTGTTTTTAAGTAAAGGCTAAATCCCAAATTTGTATATAGGTTTTGCTTCTTAAAGAGTCGATCTAATAATCTGTGTGCTAGACTGTGTAACCCAGCCGTTTTCACTTATTAGCCTCTGTTGTTCAAAGGCTCATTTTCTCGGCAAATAAATGTGTTATCAAAGAACAACATGCATCATCGGATTTTGTTGCAAGTGGTCTGTAACATTCATATGTAAAAATTGTAAATCAAAATGGAATCATCTCTTATCATCCTTTTAGACGTGAAGTTTTTCCTGCCATCTTATCATTCCTGTAAGGACCTTGTATGCGAGGACCAGCATGTCGTTATGATTGCTTACGGGACAGTGTCGGCCGTTCTTCGTGCTGAGTTATCCTCAGATCCTGATTGTGACGTTAACGTTGCATTAGATTCTGATGCATTCTCTTTCATGTTTCCTTTCTTAAGTTCTGAACCTGATCAACCAGGTCAGCTGTCATTGTTTCTACCTCGATACACGTCAACAGAGGGCGTCCATTTCGACCCAAATGTTGCCATAACTAACAAAATACAAGCAGAGAGACTTGTACACAACAGAAATGAAACGCATGTTTCCATCGATTTTCAACACGGCGAATTTAAGCTCAAAATGGAGGGACAGATATCGGGTGGTTGTCACGAGCCGAATGACTACAATCTTCGAGCGTTTGAAGATTACACTCAGGAATTAAGTTTATCGCTAACACCGCCTGATTTTTCGGTGTGTGAAAACTTACGTGAATGTATCTGCGATGTCGACTTCTGTAGCGTGTGGGACCGATATCGGGAAGAATTAACAGAGGCTGGATCGAACGTGTGTCAGTATTGGACACATGCAAGCGACGCCCTCAGCTGTGAAGCCTCGTTCGAGATTCTAGAAATATCAACAGAATTAAAGGAATATATCGCCTTAGACGGGGATCACACGACGGTTGTTGCCGGAGAGATGCAAAAGGGGTCGTTTGGTATTGGTTTAAAGTTTCCATGTGTCAATCAGGGTAATTGCTAGGCTCTACAAAGTACGAAGTTTGTTGAGTTATCATAACACAGACAATTAAGGGGACATCGGTTTTTTTGGTATAAATTTTGACTGCGATATGTGGTTCCCATAACATTATCAATATCGATTACAGTGAAATAAAACAAACGTTCACGGTCACGGCTAAAATGCTCCCAACCTAAGCTAACCTAAGCTAACCACCCTCTCCCACCCCACCCTGGAGGTATATCGGACCATATAAAATAAATTACAGTATATTATCAATATCAAAATGTAAGTGAACAGACTCCTGTCAATACAAGGAGTTGTTTTATGACTGGATGAGATGGCAGGCAGCAGAATCATCTGAGTGAATATAAAAATATAATCACTTCACTTATCACTGTTAATGGGCGTATGCTACCGTCGGTGTGCACATCTGAGTGTGCACTAAAGAAATTGAACATAATACAAATACATGCATTAGACTTTGAAACTGAATTTGATTTTACCCGCCTTATTGAAGGAGTAGGTGTACTTTGCACAACAGAGACATGTATGGCGACCAGAGTGGTAAGTACTATACTCCTGACTTAAGAACCAACTTTGAAAACTTGTTTGTATTATTTTAGTGCTCCACTCAAATAGTGTCATAGTTGTCCCTGAAAAGTGCCGTGAAAAAGCAACCCTCCCTCCTCCCAACCACCTACCCACACACACTTACAATTGTGTAATACTTTCCATATTAGTATGTGCATGCAGTTCTCAGTTTAATGTTGATATTGCAAAGTGGGTAGTAGCCTATTTTCCTAGTATTAGTATTAAATTGTTAGTTATATTCCCAGAACATCATTTCCGTCATCCCATGTTATTCTGGCATGTGGATCCATCGTTAGAGATACAGTTTTACGTAAAATGAGGTGGTTATAATTTTTGTCATTAGGCTTTAGTCATATCGCGTTCGAAAGGACAGCCGTAGCCGGTCTAGGGGTCTAGGTTTACTATATCCAGGGTCCAGTGAATAACAATACAACAGCTGAGCAGACGACACTAGTAAAGTAAGTAGATTCCTATGTAATTTCTTCTACTATCGCTTCCTAAGAATTACCTGTGAAACTACGATATCACAATTTCGAGTGATTAATGTCAACTTTATCACTTTAGTTATGTCAAAGACGTAGTGTTTGTATTACGCGCCGGTACTTTCTTGCCGTACAAACAAAGCGCCACCACTAGGACGGGTGGCTTCAGTATATGCCGCATGACGTCATTCTCCCTACTTTAATTTCTATGGTGTGCACACAGCAGGTTATTATTTTTTAACCATGTCGTCTGCGTTTTGAGCAAATGCATTACGGTAAATTAAAGATGATGGCGCTCTTGTATAATATTATCTTGAGTTCCTTTAATATAATGTCAGAGTTTCAACTTAGTTCACGAAATAAATGAGAAACGTGAGTACTTGTATTTCAGAGACAGTTCACTATACACATATACAGATTTCAATAAAAGTATTGATTTAAAAACTTGATACCGTCATAAGTATGTATACCGGTACAGTTCATTATTATTATCATTTGTTTTTATCGTGAATAGCTCAGTTAAGTTTCAGAATAGCTCAATTAAGTTGACGAGATTATTAGAATATATTATAAAAGTAATTAGAAAAAGGGCTCATCCTTGGAATAATTATTCTAAACTTATAAATATCGAACCCAATGATAAAGAAACAATTCACACGCCTGAAATTTTCTCATCCTGGAATGAGTTTTTGTACGGTGTGTGTTTGGGCCGGTGATGGTGTGGTTTGGTATACTGGACATCATAAGCGTACAGAGCGGGGCTGCAACACTTTGTATAGATAGACGTCATACGTCACGTGATCATTTGAAAAATCCTTCTCTCCGTTTGCTCGAACAATAAAACACAGCATTATCGGTAATATTGCATTCCAAACTTCACACCTGGGCAACGGTAAAGCCAATCCTGATGGCAACGCGAATCTGGCATACACTGCTTATTATCAAAGGTAGGGGTTGATTCCACCAAAGGCCCATACGTTGTATTAAAAAACACTTGAGTCTTTTATTCAACTGTTCGTGTTTAATTTTTGAATTTCCAGAAGATTCTGTCGATTTTAACCATCCATATTGGCAAGCATATAACGCAAAGCCAGCATAAGATATCTTTCAATCTTCGCAACACTATGGTAGCATACGCCCATTAAAAGCCTCATTGACTTGCACACTAAATCACAAAAGTAATGTGGCCTCTAAGTCTAGATAGAAGTTCTTCCTAGCTAAACGCTACTCATCACTGGATAGCTGACAAGTTGGCCTTTCATGGCACCATCAATTTTTCCGTATCATGACCGCGCAGATTTTTTGCTATCAGAGCCTGAAGTTTTCGTCACTTGTAAACAAACCTCTTCACTAAGTAGTAAACAGTTTTCGTTCGCTGCTCCTGGGAGGCCTAAAGGGGTCAAAAATTGCTTCAATTGAGCCATATTTTGCACCACAGTTACTTCCATTCATGCTCTTCAACATGCAAGCCACAACCAACCACATCCTGATTGATAACATATCAAGAAAGATGTTCTCCTACTGCATTTTGGCCCTTTTCCTGAAGGAGAACATCCTGGCGGATTGATATAGACTAAAATAGGAGTATGCTACCCTATAAATGCACCACTCCTCTTTCATTTGATGTTTATAACTATTCTGACGCTTACTATGTGGTTGTCATTTCCAGAGAGGCCAGTTCTGGAATATGTATCATTGGGAGAGGATGTTTGCAGTGTCCTGAAAGTATCGCGATACCAGCCTAAGAGGTTGTCGCAGGAAAGGGTACATTTCAAGTGTATGGGTAATTATTATGCAGGCGTGGATTCGACGAGGTAGATGCCAATGGTGGTTGGTCGATATCGGGTGAGGTAGATGCCAGTGGTGGTTGGTCGATATCTGGTGAAGCAGATGTGAAGGGTGGTTGATCGATATCGGGTGAGGTAGATGCCAATGGTGGTTGGTCGATATCGGGTGAGGGAGATACCAATGGTGGTTGGTTGATATCGGGTGAGGTAGATGCCAATGGTGGTTGGTCGATATCGGGTGAGATAGATGTAAAGGGTAGCTGGTCGATATCGGGTAAGGTCGATCCCCAAGGTGGTTGGTCGATATCGGGTGAGGAAGATGTAGAGGGTGGTTGATTGATTTCGGGGTAGATAAAGTTCAGTGTTATTTGGTCTTGGTACATTTCCTCCTACTCTCGGTCAATTACTAAGACCAACTTAGTGCTCCCAATCGCCCTCAGCGTAAAGCGGAGTGAAGGTACCGACTAACCGTCTTGGTGAAATACCAACTGTAGCAGCTTGACCAAGTGAGGAAATGACTACAATTCTATATTATGTACGTCTGCGGCAGCTTGGAGCGTGATGTGATCCCCATAAGTGCCACCCTGTGCCATGCCGAGGACATATGAGGACAAGTGAAAGGTTAATGAAATCTTGATAATGCGGGTGATTTACGAGATAATCAATTATGACTTCTCTGACAGTTTCAGCCGACATGTACAAAGCGATACCACGAATGCATTAATAATCACAGAGAACTGACAGTTGTCGTCACCTGGGAGATGTACGAAATAACGAAGTGCGCCGAGTTTAGGCGATCTAAAAGGAAATCCTCGTTCTTGTATGGCTTCAAAAATTTCTCACGGTGTAGTAGCCATTGGCATCTACCTCATTGAATTAACACACGCCGGTTCTCCTACTGCATTTTGTCATTTTTCATGAAGGAGAACAATCGGGCAGATTGATATAGACTCTAGTAGGAGTATGCCACCTCATGTCTGTCATATACAATGATTTACACCGGAACATTCCCTCTAGCACCATCGATTTGCTGAACCACCAGCTACCTTAGAAATAATATGAATCACATTTAAAACCCAAGGAGAACAACTTTACGGGATAACACCTGACAAAATTTAGACTAAAAATAAAGCTTTAGATACTGCATCAACCTGCTTTAATTAACTTTGTTACTTTCTTATTGAATAGCCGAGATTCATTAATTTTAATGTAAAGGTAATAAAAGTTGATTAAATATTAAATAGATTCGATAATTAAAATAAGTAAGTGAGGTGATTATATTCTTATATTCGGTCAGATGATTCTGCCTGCCATCTCATCCAGTCATAAAACAACTCCTTGTATTGACAGGCGTCTGTTCACTTACATTTTGATATTGATAAGATACTGTAATTGATTTTATATGGTTCAGTATACCCCCCCCCCCCCAAACACACACACACAAAAAATACTCACACAAACACGCAGTGAGGTGTGTTTTACATTCAAACTAAGTAACCCCATGGCTTTTTCCATTTTTCAAAATCCACGTATCGAAACACATGCACTTACAGAGAGAGACAGAGAGAGGGTTGGTGGGGAGCATTGAGGGGTGGAGAGAGGTGGTGGTGGAGACAGATCGATACACACACAAGTTAGCTTAGTCTGGGAGAATTTTAGCCGTGACCATGAACGTTTGTTTTTATCACTGTAATCAATATTGATAATGTTATGAGAACCACATATTGCAATCAAATCTTATGCCCAAAAATAATAAATAACAAAAAGTCCCCTTATTTGTCTGTGTTATGATAACTCAATAAATTTCGCACTTTGTAGAACCTAGCAATTACCTTCATTGACACATGGAAACTTTAAACCAATACCAAACAACCCCTTTTGCATCTCTCCAGCAACAATTGTCGTGTGGTCCGCATCTAAGGCGATATATTCCTTTAATTCTGTTGATATTTCTAGAATCTTGAACGAGGCTTCACAGCTGACGGCGTCGCTTGCATGTGTCCAATACTGACACACGTTCGATCCAGCCTCTGTTAATTCTTCCCGATATCGGTCCCACACGCTACAGAAGTCGACATCGCAGATACATTCATGTAAGTTTTCACACACCGAAAAATCAGGCGGTGTTTGCGATAAACTTAATTCCTGAGTGTAATCTTCAAACGCTCGAAGATATAGTCATTCGGCTCGTGACAACCACCTGATATCTGTCCCTCCATTTTGAGCTTAAAATCGCCGTGTTGAAAATCGATGGAAACATGCGTTTCGTGTCTGTTGTGTACAAGTCTCTCTGCTTGTATTTTGTTAGTTATGGCAACATTTGGGTCGAAATAGACGCCCTCTGTTGACGTGTATCGAGGTAGAAACAATGACAGCTGACCAGGTTGATCAGGTTCAGAACTTAAGAAAGGAATTATGAAAGCGAATACGTCAGAATCTAATGCAACTTCACAATCAGGATCTGAGGTTGACTCAGCACGAAGAACGGCCGACACTGTCCCCTAAGCAATGACAACGACATGCTGGTCCTCACAGACAAGGTCTTTACAGGAATTATAAGATGGCAGGAAAAACTTCACGTCTAAAAGGATGATAAGAGATGATTCCATTTTGATTTACAATGTTTACATATGAATGTTACAGACCACTTGCAAACAAAATCCGATGATGAATGTTGTACATTTATTTGCCGAAAAAATGGGCCTTTGAAAAGCAGAGGCTAAAAAGTAAAAACGACTGGGTCACACAGTCTGGCACACATATTATTAGATCAACTCTTAAAGAAGCAAAATCTATTAATAAATTTGGGATTCAGCCTTCACTTGTAAACTACTTACCACTTTTCTCTGAAGTTATCTCATCAATCCTGGATTGAAGTTCGCTTCGATTTACAGGAATAAATGTGATCCAGCCATCGAACACATCCTCAGACAGGTCAACAGTTATAATATCAGCCTCGTCACCCCATTCCACCACAGCTAAGAGGCAACAGAGTAGATACAACTTTGGAGACATGTTGCGACTAGTGACGGAGATGGCCAGTACAATAATGTCATTTTCTTACTTTGCGTTGTATTTGATTTCACGGGTAACTTGATGTTTAGTTAGATTTTGAAAATATTTGCTGGTATATGAGACTAATTTTAATAATATTTAATTTGAAGATGTAACCAACTAATTCTCATCAAATTGTCAAAGATTCGAAATGGACGGTCACAGTTAAATGCACGTTGCTACTTTTTTTATTGATTTGCTGAGATTCATTCATTTTAATTTAGAGACACATTAAAAATTAATTCGATATTTAAATATATTCGATAATTAAAACAGGAAAACAATGTCATTATCTTCTAATATGCAGTGAGACTATCCTGTCTATACCGACGCATGTAGTCATAACTTTCTTGTATTCGACTAATCACATTGTCCATAACCAAGTAGTTTGATATTGCAAAAATACTTGCTGTGGTTGGTCGATATCGGGTGAGGTAGATGGCATGGTGGTTTGTCGATATCGGGTGAGATAGATGTAAAGGGTAGCTGGTCGATATCGGGTAAGGTAGATCCCCAAGGAGATGTAGAGGGTGGTTGATTGATTTCGGGGGAGATAATGTGCAGCATTATTTGGTCTTGGTACATTTTCTCCCTTTCTCGGTCCAAAAGGAAAACCTTCTTCTCGTTCTTGTATGGTTTCAAAAATTTCTCGAAGTGTGCTCTTCTGGAACTGTTGTTATCCACCCTCTCCCTTTTTAATAACCTTTTCCTTTTTTCACTTCCTTTCTTCGTTGTTGCACTTGTTACGTTATTGACATAAAAACCACTTCTCGACTTTTCGTTCGGAAATAGGGCAAGCAAACCTTATTTTATACCTGGTTTGGTTATTGCTACATCTTAGCACCTGGCCTAATATGAAATTACTTTTCTTTCCATTAGTTTTCCATTTTGACCAGGAAAACGGGTGATACCCTTTCCCCTACATCATAGACAGACCGGGGGATATTTCCTGGCCTCTCGCTCCACCATACGCTGCCCGCATTTCTCAGTTGTTTTAGAAGCTGCTTTACGTATGCTCTTCACGTCTCTCTAGTGTCGCCTATTATACTTAGGGCTGTGTCGTATCAGTTATTCATGCTTTTTAGACACCATTTTCCACTCGTTTGCAGATGAGACCCCTTTGGTGGAAGCGGCAGTAGCTTTGCGACCATAGTAAACCTCAAATCCCGATTTCCAAGCCTTTGGCAAGCTCTTCTTTAGGATCAGTATCATCTACCACCTCTCCTTTAACGGCGACGAATACAAACCCTTTCCTCATTAATCCATCTGTATCCTCATTCCAGTTGTATCACCAACCTACCTACCCCCACCCGCCCCATTTTGACGGCAAACCTTACCACAACTCCATACTCTAGTCACCTTTTAGTTGATTCTCTTGATTCAGCTAACAATCGGCTGATTCATTTGCCAGCCCCAAATTGGTACAATTCAGGCTATTTGGGCCAAATAAATAATTCGGCCACATGTAGTTCCGAGGACCTGGTGTCAATGCGGGGTTTTCGAATCTGAAGCTACACCCTACGACAATGGCTATACCAATATAGAAATTGTGAATATAAGAAAATTACTTTTAAATAAAATGTGATTTGTTTATTACATCACAACAAATGAACAAAGTTAACGGTATATGCACTGATCAATATTTTGGCCAATTCTGCTTTTCAATGCAGCAATATAATCTCACGTTTCTTGTTTTGACACGAAATAGGCTATTCGGCAAGGAATCACAACTCAACTTTGAGTTCTGGTTCGTTACATTATCAGTCGTATTACATTGTCGGTGGTTATTACATTATCAGTCACAAATACTTGCTCCATGTTAAACCTCACTTAACCCTTTTAGCTCCATAGTTAGAACACTTTGGTTACATCACTTGTATTTACGTAAATTCCAGTTACTATTCAGAGCACACATAGCGGTTGTGTTGGTTGACACAGGTTGTTGACACAGGTTATCACATTTTGCGATATTACATTTCTAGTTCATATTTTTTTATTTAATTTTGCATCAAAAAATCTATTACTTAACTCGTTAAAGGATTATTACATTTAACGTCAAAGTTATCACATTTAACGTTAAGATTAAACATTTTTTGGCGAAAATTATTACTTATCTGGTTAATATTACATTTTGCGTCAATTATTACATTTTGCGGCGCAACAGTTCACACTCCATGCTTTCCTTCCTAGTCCAAGACGATGTTATGATATGTATCACTGTTGGCTTTCCTTATAAAGAATTCGAATTTCAAAGGTGAGGGGGATCTAACCAGGACGCCATTCCATATTTGGATACTTTTATCGTCAAGTCGTAACAGCCGTTACCC
>JAIPMN010001332.1:0-44576 GCA_020650975.1 Apostichopus californicus | reverse complement strand
ATGTGTATGGTGTAGAGATTGAGAAGATAGTTGAAACAACTTTGGAAATGAAAGTAGACACACAATTCTATGTTACAAATTAACCAACAGTAGTGTTATCTTCCTACTGTATGCTTACTGAACAGTAGGTCCTACTCCTACCTCACCGTCATTGTTAATGGTTTACATTATACCACTGTTATCTGGTTCTGAAGTACCATACAGCTTTGTCTTATCAAGGTAAAAAATATAGAATAAGTAATTCCATCATAGAGGGAAGTCCCTAATAAGTCCCTAATATTGCATATGTACTGTAAATAGTGTACATGTATTATTTACTGACCCAGCAAATGATACCTCATACTGTAGCTACTTACAGAAATGTAACTGTGTTACTCCTTACTGATGCTCTTGATGTGAATTTAGTGTTTAAACATATTTAATGATCCCTCCCCTCTCTCCACTCCCCTCTCTCCTCTCAATTTCCCTCTCCTCTCCACTTTCCTCTCCTCTCCACTTTCCTCTCCACTTTCTTCTCCACTTTCCTCTCCACTTTCCTCTCCACTCCTCTCGTCTTGTCACCTCGCCTCGCCTCTCCACTTTCCTCTACTCTCTCCTTTCATCTCTTCCCTCTCTTTATTCCTCTCCCCTCTCTTCTTTCCTCTCCCCTCTCCCCCCATCTACTCACCTTCTCTGTGGTATGAGCATTCAAGTATCTTAAAGGTTGTTGACCAGTATTGGCCCCCTAGTTTTAGCTAGCTAAAAATTGCTGGAAGTTTTCAAGAGACCTTTCCTTTGAAGCTTTATTCCTTGAATTTATTCCCAGCCATTCATTGAGAGGTATTCAAATTGACAATTACGAGTGTGAATGCCCATTTAATGACCTTCTAGCATATTTAGGGGCAATCCTGATGACCATTAAATCTTGATGTTCTAATTCAAAGAATTAAGTTTTCCTTTCACTCATTTCTGCTTGTAACAGTTCATGTAATAAGTATCTTCTATTCATGTGCCTACTTAAACTGTAGTGTACCCATGCCCTGTTTGATATAAATTTGCATACATGTATGACAAGGTCTTTCACTAAATATTTCAATGCTCTTTACCTTTAAAACTCATCTGTTAATGATTATAAAATGTTAAACCATGCAGACCTTTGATATTAAGAACTTAACCATCATACCATAATGAAAACAGAATCACAATTGATGAACATCTACTGAAATGTGATCACTTATTTCTGTCGAACATCTGGCAGGTTCTCCTTCCTCTTCCTCATTCTCACTCTAGAACCCTGATGAAGTCTTGTCTATCCATCCAGGAAATTTGATTTGATTAATTTTCCTTTTCTCGACCTCCCTTGAGGAAGATCTTCCTTTTGTATGTTTGAACTTGAAATGTCCTGTACGGCTGTTGCATAGGTTTTACAATGATGTCATGATAGTTTGTGATACCGGGTAAAGGTAACAAATTATTCCAAGGTGAATTCAGGGTTAGACCACCCCCCCCCCTCCTCCACACACACACACACTTTTCTATTGCAGTATAGGCATTAGACTCGTAACATACATCTGAAATGTGGTTTCATTACATTGTTGAGTTACTATAATAGAGACTGATTGATTGTGACATATGAGCAGAGAAATGTTCATATTTCCCAGCTGTGTAAGAAAAGGACAATGTGGAAGCTGCGCACCCCTGATCATCCCCCCCCCCCCCTCCTTGTACATGTCATTATATCCTTCAAAGGTTATCTCTCATATACTTCACTATTCATTTATCTTGTAAATTAGTTTACAGAACAGAATCGTGTTTATAAATACCAGAATTAGACTTGGCTGAGTTGTAATTTAATCTGTTATTTTATGCTCGACTTGTAAACTCATGTAAGGATAAGGTTTCAGCATGATATATACTGAGAACAACAACATAACCATGTCTGCAGGAAGTACTGAGTTTCTATAACCCGTGAAGTGTAATAATCGTTAAGTTACCACATGAAAATAACTCAACATGACATTAATGTAGTGTGATATAGTGTGGTTCCATGATCATGGAAATGATGGTTCATATGAGGTTATTGTATATCTCACGTATATGTAATTTGATGTTGCTTGATATTTTAGCTTCTCATTTCGTTTACAGTAAGAGATGAATTGTGTACAATAAAACAGAGAGCTCGGCCCGTCATTGTATCAGTTTCATATTATTATGTTCTACGTGATTAGTACCTCCCAACATTGTGATGACATTAATGGAGATCAGTGTATATATAAGGAATATTTACCAAACTTGGCAATACTTTTAAATCTTTATGCAAGCCTGATGGGGGGAGGGGAGGGGGGTTAGGGGATATATTACAGCCCTGGAATCTATCATCATATAGGGGGCCAGACATATTTAGAGGGGAAATGGTGACATTATGACATCTTTCTGTTTCCCACCTCCCCTTTCCTACTGGTTAGCTATCATAACGGTAACAGAAGACTGCTGAGACATTTAATGTCATGAAGTAAATTATATATTTCTTGCACAATCAAAATTTACAACTTAATTACGTTTTTTGCTTTTTTGTACACATTAAGTAACGTTACTTGTGAATATTGTACCAGATCTCACTCATGCTTTTTGAGATGGTTGATGATGTTTCATAAAATTAACACATAAAAACTTTTGTTTTTAATATTCACAGGGGAGATACAAGAGTCTGGAAGCCCATCACACAAGATGATTCAGGAAATTTTAAGGTGTCACTGAAGGCCAACAATAACCAACAGGTAAAGTTAAAACTAAAAGTGCCTCCACAAATTGCATCATCAACTATTTAAAGTGCACAAAAGTCTTCTAAAATAATCTTATTCAGTACTAGTAGAGAGTCTTCAATCACATTAACCATGATGGGATAGTTTTTCCTCCTCAGTTTCTGTCCTTCCTGCAATTTAGGATGAGCAAAAACAAACTTGACATCAAAATGAAGCGTTTGACAAGTTACCGAAACCTTGACCATATTTTGTTTATGTATTACTTTATCAGATAGCCAATGCAATGGAATGCAATGCTGAAAAGAAGGCGTACACCATCAATTACATTGTGGGTGTTAAATTGTGTATTAATGCATGTAAGGGCTACATGTATATGTTTTGTTAATTTACATAAGTCTTGTCAGAGCATTTCCTACAAATGGATCTCATTTTCAGCCCAAGTTACAGGAGGGATTTGACATCATCGGGGACCGGTCATCCGTCCTGTCATTTTCAACAATATGCTGGGAAACATGAAACAACATTCCATGCATACATTAATGCTGCATAAAATTAGTAATTAGGAACGTAACCTAGTCCTTGAAGTAATATATGTTGCAGGCAGCGTGAGCCTCCAAAGTCAAAATTTTGCCTTGAGTAGTAATTTAAAAAAAAGCAAGAAGTTTATAAGTTATGAGAATGTGATACATGTCGTAGGTACTAGATGTATTTTGCGTGTCTTTGGTTTATACTAAAATTTCCAAATATGGTACTACTGTGTGTCATTCTGTGGTGTTTCCTGTTATAATTGTCATTGTCCAATAGCTCTGTATGCATATGCCCGCCCACCTGCGTAGTGACGTTATCAACAGAACCATGCATAACAGCCCAGTCAATCAATTGCGATGACACCATTTACAATTGAGGTGCAAAGTGAATCTTTCCACATATACAATACTCTTCAACATCCTGTTCAAATTCACACTTTTATAATCAGACTTTTTGTTAATATTGTATGGCTGTAATTACTATAATCAATATTACTATACAGACTATCAAAACCCTACTTGACCTTAACAAGAAACTGTTTTCAAAGGAATGGAATTTTGAGTTGACCTCATTTTGAATTCTAGTTGAACTCTGTTAGTATTGCATAGTATGGAAGATCAAGGGTTTAATATGTTTGTGCTCCTGTAATAATGATGTTTTATTTGTTGTTTGTTTCTATGTGTTTGTTTGTATATGTGTTTGCTTGTTAATTTATTTGTGTTTGTTTGTTTCCTTTTGCCGAAAATCTATGCAGCATTAATTACATAAAAAAAAAGAAAAAAAGAAGAAAGATAATTGCACTGTATGTATTGTGTCTGATCTTCAACAAATCAAGTATGTATGGTATTTTGTTGCCAGTATACAGTATGAACAGTATGTATGTTGTTTTTTACAGTTTGTGATTAGTGTATCATATAACATATGGTCTATAAACGCATGAGTTTTGTTTCATTGACTGTATGGGCACCTATCAGGCTTGACAGGACTGTTACAACTACAATGAACAGTGCCAAGTTTGTAATATACGCAGAGACTATACATGATACGTTCATTTTAACAGCTTCATTCATTCATTCCTGGAAAAGCTATTTGTCTGTATAATCCACAGCTTTGACTCAATTTTCTGTTGTTGTTCAACATTTCACCATAAAGTTAAATACCATATTTGGCTGGGCTTCAAATATATCACTACAATATAAAAACTGCATTGTCATCAGTCATGGAGAACCTGTTGTTCTGGCCTTTTGACTAAGATCTTGCTAGTACTTATCTGTGCCCTTTCTAAATGACCCCTGGTACACCTCTGACCATGATCACACAGTCACAGTCTCGATGCAAGAGGACTGGGGTTGAGAGCCAATCAGTGGTTCGGTCTTTTGCCTGGGGTTGAGAGCCAATCAGACGGTTCGGTTCGGTTGTTTGGTTTCTCTTGCCAGGTTCTTTGTTGGGTGACTTTTCTTACAAAGTACCTGTAGTTCCTATGAGGCATATAGTTTACACACAGTAGAGTATCCTTTAAATAGGAAATAACTGCTATGCTATGTTAAGTTTGCTTGTTTTTAGGATTTTAGTAAAGCTATGATCATTTATTAAGAACACCAGTAGGTAGCTTTTAGGACTTGTAATCATTCCAAAATCCATGTTACCTCTGTCCAGAAAAAGAGGTCTACCGATGTCACTTCATATCTTTCATTCTTTTGGTAATGTGTACAATGAACCTTTCATTTCTAAAAATTGCATTTTCACTGCAATGTACAGTATCAATCAATCAATGGTAGGTGAAGGGAAAAAGAGTTTCCTCTCTCATGATACAGTTTAACCTCCGCTTTACCTTAATGTGATGTCTTAAAAACAATGAAAGGAAACTTGATACTAGGTACAATTGTTTTTTCTCCTTTAGCATTCCCCTGCCCCCCCCCCTTTTATTCACCCTATCTAGTAGTGAAATGATTTGTAGGTAAAATAAAATAAGCTTAATGTATATCCTATAATCTTTGGAAATCTGCTAGAACAGTCATCAACAAAATAGTTCTTGAAAATCTGTCGTTTTGAAATTGCCTATTATTAAAAAAAAATCAGGGGAAAACAAAAGCATGCATGCATGCAATATTCCAAAACAAAGCCTAACTATTTCTAAAGTAAAAGTTTATTTACCTTCCCATGAAGGAGCAAGTGTTTTACCCTAATCTTTTTCTTTTTTTTAAAGGAGTTTCTGCATCCTGGAAGTAAAACAAATTTTAGCCCTAAAGGATTTGGTGCTCCTCAACCAGCGGCGCCCATTGCAGCACCCACACCACCAGGAGGAAGAGGGTCAGCCCAGGTCGTCCATCTACAGTTCAACTCCCCTGCCGGACTCTACTCGGAGCAGAACATCGCAGAAACCTTTAAGGGTCAGACTGAGGGGATGATAGATGACTCTGTGGGGAAGTAAGAATTTAAAAAAACTGAATGTCTGGTAACATTATGATATAAGTCTTCAAAATGTGGCTCCATCCGGAAAGTTATGGACTTGGACCATTTGGCTTGGGAGGACAGTTGCTAATTAACATTTACTTTATGACAAACCTGTATTTATACTAAATGTCTCCCCTCTCAATTACCTGAATTGGTAAATTTAACCCATTATGGTCGTGGAGGGATCTCCAAAATGTTGTTAACTCATTTGGATCCTTATAAATTACACAATGAAACTGTCAATAAGTATGTTTATTACATGAGACTAATTGAAACAATTTCTATACTGAGGGGAAGTGGAAGGGGAAAGGGGTGGTTGTGGTGGGGGAATGAGGTTGTGGTGGGGAGCCATCACAGGCCACATCACATGGTATACCATAGAAGGAGTGATCACACATACTGCTGATGGAAGATTCTTGCCGCATTATGGCAATATTTTGTATAGAATTTTGTAACCCTTATTACCAAAACAATGTGTTAGCAACTACTCATAACACATCCTGTGATGCACACACTCAAATTGCCGAACCTGCCGCAGAAGAACACAAAGTAATAGTGCGTATATTCCACAGTTTTAAGTTGCAGGCATTGTAAATGACACACCCTCTTCGATAGTTTCAACAAGGTCATTTACAGATCTAGGATTACATTTCTGGTTCAGTTTACATCTCAAGTGTTGTCATGGTTCAGTTGTTTTGAATTCTCATCATAAACACTACTGCAAGCGGCCTAGTGACCGTGTAACAAGTGAGATTATTCCTAGTAAAAGCTGGTTTGGCTGAGCCTGTATTAATGAACTAGCTCTGTAAAAGTGCACCGAGCTGAAAATTGTTGGGATAAAGGTGTTTTTCTTCTTGAGCTGAAAGAAAAGGGCTAATAATTTCAAATTGCCATATATCGACAATGCAGAAAGTGGCAGAGATGATAAATATGACAAATGAATGAAATTGACAGATTGGTGTATTGTTTGCTAATTGCATCTGTAGACAGAAACTGACCTTGATTCTTAGGGTGAGGGAGATTTATAGGATGTGGAAGGGTGAGGGGGATAGGATGGGCTAGAAGGGAAGAAGGATTGCATACCGTGATAGCACCCTCCCTTATCTCCCTTCTCCACGATAAACCTTTCTTCTGCTTAAACATCGGCAATATGTATCGGTTTACATCGATGCAGATACTTTTAATTTATCACTATTAATTTCTGAGCATTTTTGTTTATGATTCCACAGTGATAGTTACCAACCTCAACCATATCAGCCAATGAGAGACACGGGATTCAGTCCCAAACCAGGTGAGGTCAGCGGGACCGAGGAGGTCAGCGCGACCAAGAAGGTCAGCGCGACCATGGTAGAGACAGAAAAGGGAGAAGAGATACAATATTCAGGTTACATCAATCCTAGCGCTCAGTCACGATCGTTCAAAATGTTGAAGGAGATACTGGATGCCGAGGACGAACTGCCCCCTCCTCCTCCCGAATTTTTGGCTGATGTGGTTGTCACGGAAACGGAGAATGACAAAGGCGGTGCAGGTGCATGTTTGTTCCCTTGTTTGTGCTAGACTCATTCTATTAACCTTTAATCATTTAACACTCTGTCAGAGAGGATGAGATGCAAATGATCAATATGAATATGCATATATGGTTACGATGCATTTATAAATATCATTATATATTCAAATGAGGGAAAGACAATTTGCTGATTTAGGAACAATGCCTTGTATGTATAAAAGTGATACTATAGTCTGAACTTGGATTGTTGAGAGCGATGTTATCTTGAAATTTCTTTTTTGAGAAACCCTTTAATTATTTAGTCATAATGAGAAGTGCAGAAAATTTATTCAAAACTAGTGAAGAACTGAAAATTTACATTGGATTCAGCTTACCTGTTTCCTCAAAATAATTGCACTATCCTCAAATTTTCTTCAAATAATATATGCACATGTGGCAAGGATATTGTAAATCTGTGCTTTATTTCCAAAAGAAAATCCCATTTTTCAAAGTTCAAAGTTCAAACAGAAAAACACAATAAACCAAGACCAGGAAACTGATTTTCCTGTTTAGTTAATTTAAGATCAGGCTCTGTTTTTGTTTTTGTTCAGAAAGTGAACTTAAACAAAAAACAATCATTAAGATTTGACAATTGATGATGATGGGAGAAATTATCTTGGGTTTCAAACTATTAATTTGATCTAATTTTGCTTAAAGTGCATCTCGCCTTCTCTGACATATCCTATTAGATTTCTTTGTTTGTAATCTTGTTTCAAATGTCTTGGATGTTTTTCAATTCTTTTTATTTTATTTTCCTCATATTTTACCAAATATCCTCAGGTTCATGTGATATTCCTGTAGGCCTAGATACCTGGTATATTTATTACATGGAATCCCATTTTTGCATTAATTTTCAAGTTTCCATCATAGTTCCCACTGAGGATTTCACTGTTGTTAAATTATCACATATTTTGAGAAACATGCGTGTCAACTTCGAATAAATTAGTAAATAAGTAAGCAGACCCTTAAAGATTAGAAGTATTATGCTGTTCCATAAACAGAGACCTGGTGACTGATAGCATTGAAGACCAAGTGTGGTCGTTATCCAACGGTACATAACCTTTGAGCATTACGATGTAAATAAAGAACAAAGGAAAGATCAATGTGGCATGATTTGATGCGTTCAGCTTAAAGCCATCTAAAACCAGCTTTAAGCTTGATAAGGAAGTAATAAATAGCTCTGACTTTACTTATGTAGAGACTTGTAATGTACCTTAAAGTTTGGAGAGGTCCTCAAAACAAAATTGGCTGGATTCATTTTCTGTTGGACTGATAAAGCATAATGAAAGCAAAACCTAATGTTAATAAATAACTTATGCTTATAATCCCAATGTTAAATACATTTTAGCTTAATAACAACACTGTATTCAGGGTTCATGCATAAGTTTACGATCATATCCACCCAAATTGTGCTGAATCAGGTTTTTTTGAAGCTCTGAAATGCAAGAGAACCAAGAAATTACAAGATGATGCTAAAGATATAATTAAAAAGTTAATAAACGCTCATTGAAAGCTTGCTTCATTGCACAATTTCAGTATGTTTTGAGCAGAAAACTGTTTTTATGAAACACATGGGATTAGTTTTGTTAGTGATTTATTTCAAGTCAGCACAAAAGACTTATGACAACAGCATTAATTTTGATTACCAGAAAACTTAAATTAATATGCCCTCCAAAGGATTGCAAAAATTTTTTGAAATTGGCAAGTCATACAAGAGATACAAGGTGGATGAACCCTGATTTTCAGTAAAATGCTTTACCAATTAGATTATGTAAATACAATAACAAATATTCAACTCATAACGACCATATAACAAGTTTTTCGATGTAACATTTCACCATTTACCATTGTTCACTGCTACACAAATATTACTTCATCAAAGTATCCACTTACTGACCTTTTTAGCATATTTGTATTAACCCATCTAGCCATTTCTCATCATATCTGTCTGACCGTGGAGGCACTCATTGTGTATTCATAGCCTGATCTATTGACCAGAGAGCAAACTAATTTATCGCTAGATTTTTTTATGTTAATGCTTCTTGAATAGAAAGTACTCCACTCACTCTTAAATATAAGAGTGATTTATTAGTTTATAACATGTACTTGTAACCTACTGCAGCACCAGGCTAGTCTATTTTTACATATTATCTGTTTAAGCTATAAATGCTTTTAGTCACAAGTTGAACCCAACGGAATCCGAACTATCTTGCATTAACCATAGCTGTTTACCCTGCTTCCCATTTCACAGACCGTAATCTGACATGTAGACAATAAGTCTGTATTGAATGCATGCAACAGCTTCATATAGCGCAGATGTATGGCGGCACAGATACACTAATGAAAGTTCATTCTCTTCCTTGGAATGAACTATTGCTTCAAAACTTAAAAATCGCTTTGTGTGGAGTTTACAACAAAACTACTTTAAAAGGGGAAGTAACAGCAATGGCATTGATACTTAGAGTACTAATGTGCAACCTTATTTAACATAATTCTGCATAACCGAAAAGATTTTGCATTTATTTTTACAGACTGCTTCCTTGTACGGCTTTAGGTTCTACATGAAACCCCCCGATTAATATCCTGCATTCGATATGAATTAACCATCTTACACTATATATCATGGTACACATTCAGCAAGTAATCCATTAATTTAATGGATGCATGAAAGCAACATTTAACTAATTCAAATACTAAGTCAGTTCTCTACTGTGCATCTTACTGGGTGACTTAGAGAAGGCAGTACCCAGAGCCATCCCCGGCCAGCAGTGCTTAAACTTTGAAGTTTATTGTAACAGTCACTGCATGAGCATAATTAGTGAGGTGTTGACACTTGGTCTGCTGGTTCTTGTCACTCTTAAGTATGAGGCTGAGATTGATGGTTAACATCTAACCCCTTAGCAACCAGAGATTGTTTATCAAATTGCCTAGTGACTACAACTTCACAATAAAGACAAACCAATGGTATGTTTTCATTGAGTCCCTGCTAAAGGGAACATAGTATCTGTGCATTCAATAGTGGACATGGCGTGGTTGTGTGTGTGTGTGTATGTACAGTGTGTATGTACAGCGTGTAGATTTCATTTCTAAGGTTAAGGAGCCTATTATGGTTGGTGGAGGTCAAAAGTCACTTAGTGTCAGTAGACTTTATATTCTTAAATCCTCTTCCACCTCCCTTGAATGCTGTATTGATTTGAGCCATTGATTCAAGGCAAACCGGAGTCATCATATTTTGTTTTTTAAATCCAGAATAAACTTTTAAACCCAAATAATCAGCAAATAATCTATCATTAATTACAAATTTCCGATAAATCCTGTGGTTTTACTTCTTCACCAACTACAGTAGTCTAAAATATTAGTAATTGACTAGCACTGCATCTCTATTATTGTCATATTTGGTACATACGGCCATGCATCGTGTGCTGCAGAAGGTGTCTGACAAAAAAAAAGCCAACATTCTGTTTATATACCATGGGTGAATAAACATAAAAATATCTCTAAAACCAGGAAGTTATAGATAAGCAAAAGTAAACATTTTACTATCAGCTGTTAGTGATGTGTTTACTTTCATAGTTGGCGGTGACAACACTGTTGCATGGGCGATATGATATGAAGACATTATTGTTGATAAGAAGATGTGATTGCAATGCATGGAAGTTATACATAGGAGTCGTACTGAATGAGTTAAAAGCAGACCGAATATGTCAGTGCGCTAAATTTGCTAAATTTTAATTGACCAAAACTTTTTCCACCTTTATTGTCAGACACGGGAGGGGGTTGGGGGTTAGGTGGCAGTAGGGAACATAAACAACAGCCAAATGGTAGTTCTGTCAGGTTTGTAGTAAAAACTGTGTAAAAGGTCATTTCTCTCAGTAGTTGAAGCATTTTTAATTCAAAGCTACTTAATTTTAAATCCAATTTCAAAAAGTTGACTCTATCAACAACAAGAAAACAACTGTTGTATACAGTATCAATGGAGTTTGTTTGAATAACTTTTCAATTTTGTAAAATGAGATTTTGGTATTGAAGCAAAATATTGAACAAATATACTTTAGATTATGAAGCCAGGATAAAGAGGATGCATAAAATGAGTTAAAGAGGGGAACCAACTCCAGATTTAATATCTCTCTTCAAAAAAGTTTAAATGTTGTCTTGAAAAATTCTTGTTGTATTAACATAGCAAAGTGTGTTTATTATACTTCTATTTCTGTAGTTAATCTAGTCTGCTGTGGGTTTTTTTCTGTCTTTCAATATTCAACAAAAACATTCAATATTTAGGAAGATTAGCAATACCCAAATCCATCAGCTAGCAGGTGCGTTATTTTTTATGAAAAATGAAATACAGTCAAATTAGTAAAGACGAGTGCACAGCTATTTAATATGATAGCATCCTTTGTGTGTATCATTAAGTTGCATCTTACTTATGTTTGATTGGCCATTTTTTTAGTTCTTTGTTTCTAATTTTGTTTCAAGTAGTTTGATGCATCATACCCTTACAATTTTTAGTTTTTCATTGCATGTCCCTAATACCTAATTTTCACACTTTTTGTTGATCATGATTGTATTAACAACTGCACCAGCCTTGGACCAACTCCGAAATATGCAGAATTCAGGCCGACGAATTCTCATATTAAATTTTAGAATCAATTTAGATGATACCAAAATTTTGTGGCCAGATGCAAAAAAATAATAAATAGCATCTGAAAGAGCGTTCCCTTGACAACGGTATAAAATATCATGGCAAAGTAGCAGTTGGGTTACTTCTATTTCCACCAGGAAAAATGTAGCTGTGTTACAATTTTTGATAAAATTTCTTCTAATTCAGTATCGGTCATGTTTAACTATTGCTTTTATAGGTTAATTTAGAATGATAGAAAAGTATGTTTTAAGACTATCCTTTGTTGGTACTTGGTAGTGATATCATTGTAAAGCTTGCCACACACTGCCCCAACTAAACTCCACACGACTCAACTCGACTGTTGCTATGCAGGTAATCTGGGATAGTCAGGCAGTGTGTGTGCACTTACGGCTGCGACCGATCGAGATTCAGTCGTGTTTTGTACTTCCAGCCGGTTCACGGACCTGATTGTAAAGGTCCCACCATTCATGACTAGAACTGCCCAGTTTCACCAAATATGTATGTGAATTATTGAGCACCAATTGTTAAGAATAACACAGTCATTCAGTGTGCACTCATGAGTCAAATCAGTATGCATTAATCAGTCGTGTGATTATGGGGTGTGTCGACGACTAGCGAAAACTAGTTCACGACAGTCAAGAGTTGCGTCTTGTTTAGGTCATTCTCCAGTTGGCCAGTATGTAGCCAGCTTAACAGGGACTCTAATTTGGTTCAAATCGTGACTGTTTTTCACGTGCATCATCATAATACACCATGTGTGATGAATGAAAAGCAACGCTAATGCAAAACCGAATAGCTCAAAATGAAATGGAGGGAAAAACATAATGAGGTTTCAAAGTACTCATCAAATATTGAAACCAATGCGATGGAAAAAGGACTATGTTTGTAGTGAATGGTTTTGTTTAGTCTCCATTTATCAGAGGTGAATTAGTACAAAGTACAATAATTGTTTCACCACTTGTCTCTCAAATCAATCTTATTACGAATAGAAAGTCAAACATTGCAAACAATGATTCGGATAGACAAAGTAAATGAAGGTTGTCGAGACGTTCATTATACAAACCTTGCTCGGCTGAAGAGTTTCATTTTAGGGTTTGAATGTATGGTGGAATGCAAAAAACACAAATGTACTGGAGACGTTACGGGTGTTAATACAAAGATATTGGAACAAATGACTCATGCATCCCAAAAGCAGTGATCATCAATCATTTTTTAATCCAGAAATGTACCAAGGATGAAAATGTGCAGAAATTATAAAATTTTGAACAACAATATTATGAGAATAATTGTAAGACCTTGGACCTACTGTATGAATGTGAAGTCTAATTGAATCGATTATCAGACAACCAGTCGGTAATATAGCAAAGTGCAGAAATTTAGTGAGGACATTTAAATATTGATGGTATTAACATTCTGAGTAAAGTTAGCATTAAGGCATTGTGTCAAAAATAAGCTGCTGAGGAGGCTGCATCATCCTACAGCCAGGCTGCGTAGGATGTAATCTATTGTGCTGTTGAATTCAACACAATAGGCACTGGCGGTCTGCCGAGACATTCTCTATTGTTTGCAGCTGCTGCAGCTTTTCCATTTGACACAGTGTCTAACTATGCTACCATCAAAGAGTCTCTATAAAGGAGATATGTGCATTAAGTCACAGTTTACCATACCAGTCTGTTCTTGTCTGTAGGCTGAAGCACACTATATGACTTTGTATCATACCAGTCTGTTCTTGTCTGTAGGCTGAAGCACACTATATGACTTTGTATCATACCAGTCTGTTCTTGTCTGTTGACTGAAGCACACTATATGACTTTGTATCATACCAGTCTGTTCTTGTCTGTAGGCTGAAGCACACTATATGACTTTGTATCATACCAGTCTGTTCTTGTCTGTTGGCTGAAGCACACTATATGACTGAATCATACCAGTCTGTTTTTGTCTGTAGGCTGAAGCAGACTATATGACTTTATATCATACCAGTCTGTTTTTGTCTGTTGGCTGAAGCAGACTATATGACTTTGAATCATACCAGTCTGTTCTTGTCTGTAGGCTGAAGCACACTATATGACTTTGTATCATACCAGTCTGTTCTTGTCTGTTGGCTGAAGCACACTATATGACTTTGTATCATACCAGTCTGTTCTTGTCTGTAGGCTGAAGCACACTATATGACTTTGTATCATACCAGTCTGTTCTTGTCTGTTGGCTGAAGCAGACTATATGACTTTGTATCATACCAGTCTGTTCTTGTCTGTAGGCTGAAGCACACTATATGACTTTGTATCATACCAGTCTGTTCTTGTCTGTTGGCTGAAGCACACTATATGACTTTGAATCATACCAGTCTGGTTTTGTCTGTAGGCTGAAGCAGACTATATGACTTTGTATCATACCAGTCTGTTCTTGTCTGTAGGCTGAAGCACACTATATGACATTGAATCATACCAGTCTGTTCTTGTCTTTTGGCTGAAGCAGACTATATGACTTTGAATCATACCAGTCTGTTCTTGTCTGTAGGTTGCATCAGACTATATGACTTTGAATCATACCAGTCTGTTCTTGTCTGTAGGTTGCATCAGACTATATGACTTTGTATCATACCAGTCTGTTTCTTGTCTGAAGGCTGAAGCAGACTATATGACATTGAATCATACCAGTCTGTTCTTGTCTTTTGGCTGAAGCAGACTATATGACTTTGAATCATACCAGTCTGTTCTTGTCTGTAGGTTGCATCAGACTATATGACTTTGAATCATACCAGTCTGTTCTTGTCTTTTGGCTGAAGCAGACTATATGACTTTGAATCATACCAGTCTGTTCTTGTCTGTAGGTTGCATCAGACTATATGACTTTGTATCATACCAGTCTGTTTCTTGTCTGAAGGCTGAAGCAGACTATATGACATTGAATCATACCAGTCTGTTCTTGTCTGAAGGCTGAAGCAGACTATATGACTTTGTATCATACCAGTCTGTTCTTGTCTGTAGGCTGAAGCACACTATATGACTTTGAAGATCATGGTTTTAAAAGTTACTGCAGGATTTCAAGTCTTCAATTGCACTATGGTAAAGTTAGCGTAGATATTTAGACATTTCTGTTTCAACTTCATTAACCAAAGTTATCTACTTTTAACTCTTTAACTTTTAACGTGAAGTGGCCCACCAAGCCTCTCCTTCAAGTACCCGTCCTGCCGGAATGCGCAGTGTCAAGCCCCCCACAAGAGGCCCAGTTGCACCACCAGCCCAGCAAGTACGCGACCTACCAAACTGTGCCGTTTGCCAGTCCAACATCATGTAAGTATTCGTTTGTGACCTTTGACCTCTTTGAGGTGTGTTGGCTTCATTTACTACATTCTGCTGTGTAACTATGCATTTTTTTATGCAGTCATTTATAGTAGCTGTAGTGTGGACCCATTGGAAGATAACCTAGTGTTAAGCATTCAGAATTAGATTATGGATGGCTTTCATGTGTCCTATATCCATCCATTCTACATTGTGTTGTTAAGTGACGTTAGAAGCTGTGACTTTATGTATCTGGCAATGCCTGGTGTTTTATTTTTTTTCTCGCATTCTCGTTACATTTACTCTCAGTTTGTGCAGATTTATATGAATACTGTAAATAAATCTTTAATAAAATTGTCATTATTAGGTCCTTTCCAAATTTGTGTTTTCCTTTGGAAATATTAAAATTGTCAAATCTGTAAAAGTTACGATTGTGTTACACCTCCTTGGCAACGACAATCTAAACTGACAATTGCAAACATTGAAAGTTTTTTGTTTGTTAATCAGTAGAAATTTTCCTCATACAAACTACACTTCATTCTGGTCAGAAAGTCTGAACGACTTTAAAGCAAAACGTACAAAAAACGATAACATGGGAAGAAACTTTGCTTTCCCTTTAAATTAATTTTTTTCTTCATTAATTGCTTGATTGATTTACTTATTTATGTATTTGTAATTTGGGTATGAGAAGTAAGATGGTAAATATCATGGCACCATGAGAATAAGGAAACAGAGTTTGTGTAGTTAATAGGGTTAGTGTCTGTCTCATACAACTTGATACGTATTAAACCGGATACTCTGTGTCTGTCGTGAAGTAACTCTATTCTCTAATAAGATCAAGTTACACATCAACCAACCATCAAAGTTAAACTGGTTTGTTATTTATGATACCAGTTACTTCTAACCCACAACTTTAAGGTAAAAAAAAACAAATGTAAAAGTTGGAAGACTGTATTTCTTTTACAGTTGAGTATAACTTTTTAAACTTTTGAAGAAGATCCTACTATGACTGAAATGTCAAGCCCTCTTACTTTTATAGATTTTCCAACACAAGATAAGCAGTTTTGACAACAGTTTTTCCTCCCTTGATCTTAAAATATTAAGTTTTTTAGTTTAGAATTTAAAACTTCAAAATGCCAGAGGAAAATTAGGATTGAGTGCAAACAAGTGAGAAAACATATCATGTTTGAAAAATTTGACGAAAACAATACTGAACGGATGTATGTTTTTGCCGATTTGTGCACTTTCTTTTTGTGATCGATTCGCAGTTTTATATTTTGAGGTTTTACACAAACGAAAGGAGAAGTAATAAAATCAATGAAGTAATTATGGTGATTAATTATCATGTGCTTCAGTAGACTTTTAAGGAACTGACATCATTATATTTGATGAATTTTCACTATTTACACTGGAATTTAACCTTTTCTGCATTGTTATTTATTAGTTTTAGAATCGTAAGCTTCATGCAACCCTTTACGTGATGGATTTTTCTAACTTGATATTGATGGATTTTAAAACCTGACATTTAGTCAAACTCAAATGGTTCCTGTTACTACAAGTGGTTCCTGTTTCTACAAATGGTTCCTGTTCATAACTGAAAGTCACGATACATCAGGGAACGTGATATAGGAAGATTTGTCAAAAGGGAAAATTGGTTTACTAATGTGATAGCAGCACAGACTTTTAGCAATAAGAATCTTACTTTTTTAAGGTCTGTGAACAGACCTCACGTTTGAGCATGGTAAAATGAAACAAAAGAAAAAGGGCTTTCCTTTCAATCTTAATCCTGCTGAGCAGTGCGATACATTTGGGAGATAAAAATGGATGGCAGTGCGTGTGAAAGATTTCCTTTAACTTACTGACAATCAAAAATGAAAAATGAAAATGTTTAAACACTTGTGTCAAAATCTCTGTCTTTGAAGTTTCCAGTTTGTTTCGGACAATACAGGAGTCCTTTTGAAGTCTATTTGTACCTGAAATTACTTTGAGTGTATTTAATTAGTTGAAACAATATTAATGATCGGTGACCTGAAAAGTTGATGAACTCGATGGCGTTTTAGTTCTACGATCAGTACAGAAAGCTAACATCATAGAGAACGAAGCATTTGCGACCAAGAGGACTTGAGGGTCATGAATATTCATTTCAGCAAAATGTTCATAATTGAGCTCTTCTCATGACTTTCTATACTTTAAGAAACATTAATAATAGGTAACCATGACCATGTGACGTGTACAAATTGTTTGCAAAATGTTTTAGCAGCAGTGTTGTATAACATATTCCATTCCAAACAAATACTGCATCTAAGCTAAATCAAATATTTACAAGTTGTGGGATGGTTTCCTACCAAGTGGAAACATGTTAAAACAATTCTATTCCCCACCTTTGCAAAAAACCAGGATCTACCCCAGCTTTCAACAAGTTTGTCAAACCCCTTAGCTGGACTTCCTGAGGGAAGGAGTAAAGAAATTTGATTATTTTTACCTCACAGAGGACGCTTTGTTAGGGTCATGGGGTTGCCAATGCACGAGGGTTGCTTCAATTGTCGTGACTGCGGCGTCTCATTACGTAATAAAGGTAAGACAGACCCGTCTTTGGCAAGCATTGCATGAACAAGTTTGACAAATTTGCAGCAAAAAAAAAGACATTTTGCTTCTTCAAGATATTAGTGTCCTCAGAGATCGTTGAAGTCAAAAGGCAAATGATGAAGTTGCTTTGTAGGGACACCAATGGGGATGAGAAACATATGAGCAAGTAGTGGCCATTAGCTTAAGTCAAATTAAAACCGCTGTTTGTTTTGGATTTATTTTAATGGCATTGGAAATGACAACGTGTACATTTAAATGTCAAAAGATTTGATCTTAAGTCTTAACATAGGATTTGAGTTGTTATGATAGTTTTATTGAGTGAAAAGGTTAACGAAGGAATAATTTAAAATGTATCAGGACTAATCAGTAAAGTTATTTGTCAAAGGGGAAGAGTATTTTTGGGCCGGGTAGAGAGGTGAAGTGGGTTGTCTGGGGAGACCAGGGCACAGTGGAAGAGATAACGGTGAGATTAACAAAGAGCATTGATTTTGTTTGAAAGAAGGTTTAATGGCATGAGAATTTAGTAAGCTTTTTCATTGTTCTTAACCATTTGTTAATTTAGTGGTGTTGTATTGAAATATCTTTCGTATTTGGTTAAGGGTTTACAAGATATTTTCTACATGTTAAACTTAAATTATATCATCTTATTTAATATCAATTTATAAAACATATTCTGGCCGCTGCCAATTATATTTTCTTTGAGGTTATTATAACATTGACGGAAGAGTTTACTGCAAAGACCATGCAACCGCTAGAACCCAAAGACGACCCGGAGGAGGGTAAGAACTAGCAAAGCTGTTGCCACTGATTGTCCAATCAATGTTCACCTTGAGAGTCACATGACACATGCATTCAGTCACATGATCAGTCTGTCCAGTAGACATTATATAAGAAGTGGGTGTGTGGATAGGATTTGGAATGGGGGGAGGGGGGTGTGGTGGGGATATCTAGGACTGTGGATGACTAATGTTGAAGGTGACACTACAATTGTGGGGTGTGTCTAGGGTTAGTCTTGAGTTAGCACAGCAACATATGTCATTTTACAGTAATATGACGAAAAAATGGGACTCCACGTGAATAGCTAACACAGTGCCTATAGGTTACAGATAGTACTACCATTTAATGTTTTGTTGTTATTGAGTTTGGAAACTGGTTGGTCCATTTGAAAACACCTCTATGTCTAACATTTTCAAACTTTTTCTATATCTAAAACCTCCATGTGTGGAAAAGCAAAAAATTCAAATATAACTAAACAATACAATGAGAGGTGAGGTGAGGACCTTTGGAGTATTCAACTCCAAATGTAACCATGATGATCATAATAGCTACAAAATTGTCCAGACAAAGTAAAAATTATCTTGAAAAGTATCCCAAAACCAGGCATGAGCTTTTTCCGCGAATTCGCGGAATATCCGTGATTTCTTTTCTACCTCGGGGACAAAAACTATTATCCTAACACACTGTAGCATAGGCAAACTAGAGCCTATACCGCAATTTTTGCAAAGTTCCGTGATTTTTTTTTTACCCCAGGCTCATCCCTGCAAAACTATACAGGATAAAAAGTATGAGGCAAAATAATAGGATTATCTCTGGCAGGTTTGAATTTATATCTGAGCAGAGAGATTATGTGAAGTGAACTTTGACCTTCACACATTGTGAATGTTGTCATGTGACTCATATGACACCTGGGATGCACACACAGTTTGGTAGTGAATTTGATACTCCTATCACAGAAACCGATAAAGTCACTTTGGTGTTACTGGGAATGGATAACATTTTATGGTTGTGTTTACATTATACAAAAAACATGTACAAAATCTTTTCAAGAAAAGACGAGGACATTTTGCTCGAATGAAAATCGTCACCTTTCCATGAGTGTAATTTTAACGGTCATTTCTATTGGTCCTAATTTTAAAGCCCTGAAAGGAGAGAAAAATATATGCGATGTTACCATTTACTTTTAGGCAAACACAAGAATTGTTGAAGCATTCTGTAGGCTCTGTAACCTGATCAATTTTAAATATTTTTCTCAAGAAAATTGTTACCTATTAATAGTATAGACTCCACAGTGGCTTTATGGGTTTGTTTTGGGCTTGGCTTCTTTTTCTGTCTGGCAATCTTTTGATGTGTAGAAATGGTCACAGTGTGGAAGTTGCATGGTTTGTGCAGGGTTGTCCACTATGCACACAGTTTTTACTGCTCATTAAGATTATATAATAATCTTAATGAACCCTTCTGAAGTTTAACTCACCATGTCTAATATTTAGAACGTGTTTAACCGCCTGTCCTTGTAGCCTGTGTGTGACTAACCATTATTAACTCTGCGATATTTATATTTAGGCGTTAGTACACACTTTTCGCCACGTGGTGACAAATCAAAACCGTACCGTACACATAGATGCATGAGGTTTGCTTTTCATGTTGTTAACTACAGTAAGTCACAAGAACATGTTTACTTTCATTAATGTGCCAGCATCCATCAGTTGTGGTACAGAGAACGCCTCGGTACGATCAATTCGTGCAAGTGAAAGATACACGATGTTAGCCGTAAACAATGTTAATATATATTGTTGATATTGTTTACCTTTGTTAATTTCTTGTATCTTTTATGTGCTGACAAGTATATTTTTAGTTTAAATACACAGCAAAAAATATAAATTTGAATTTCAAGGATTTTTACCACTTTGCTCGAGAGGTAGTACATCAACATTTTTTGACTTCCTTAGCTTCTCAAAACTGGTTGCTTTGGATTTATTGACAAGTTTTGCAACAAATTGACCAGATGTACCAAGTTTTGTTTAAATTGTGATTGTAGTTTATTAAATGTAGACCCTTTATTCCCCTACCCCCCTCACTCTCTCTCGGTTATTTTTTTAATTTTTTACTCAAGGATAGCAAATTTATGAAGTCTCAATATTTTCCATTAAATCTGTCTTTTGCCCATGAAACTTTCTGCAACTTACTGTATTAATCACACCCTGTTTCAAATACTATTCGATAATTGTCCTTTATAGAATTTGAAAAATGGTTTTGGGATTTGGCATAAAACAAACAATTTTCAGATTTTGTAAGGTGGGTGAAAAGTCTGATCTCTGAACTTGATAAAACTTGACTTACAATTTAAATGGACTAAAAGATAAAGAATGCTGGAACTAATATGAAATAACAGCTCTTTGATTGAAACAACAAAAAGGATTTTAACCCCTGATCGACCTCGCGAGGGGTTAAACTCCTTTTTGTTGTTTCAATCAAAGAGCTGTTATTTGAAAGCTCTTAGGATGGAGCTTACAAACAGGTAAATAGAGGGCGCCCTTAACAAATTATTTGAAGGTGATGCTCGGTCATAACCCCTAATATTGTAGGAGATGTGCTTGCCTCCTTTGTGATTACCATGGCACTTTATATAAGGTATGAATGGAAGAATGCTCATAGAGGAGACAAGATCATTGTGTTTGTCAGTTTTGTAATAATGGTAAGGTAACATTTCGTTCAGAAATATAATTAACGGTGTTTTATATAATTTATGGTGTTTAATAAGTATGTTTGTCGATCATATTGAATGAAGAAAAGACAGATTCTTTGCTAAATAATTCAGACCTGTGAGAAGAATTTGATTATGAGGGAGTGTCCTTATATTAGAAAAATTGTATCAGAGAAATATGTCCATAACTAGAAAAGAAAGTTAACTATTACTATTATATTTTTTGGGGTCGTTGCTCTCTGTTGTATGTAAGAATAGGAATGATTCAAATCCTCTTATTGGATGTTACGTAAACCGTTCGCTAAAATGTTCTACTCGCTGATGATTAATATGCCACAACATGTTCACACACGGGGGTTTTTATTTTGGTTATTGGAGTTGGCCTTGGCATTTGAAAAATGCATGCCCCCATAAGTATGTTTGGTATGTCCTTAGAGACCAGGGGGCGTATGATGATCGAGTTTGCCTATCTTCTCCCCAGGTTGTACTACGAGTCATGTTCAAGTCAATGGCTGTTAATAAATTCACCCGAGTTTGACGCGAACCTTTTCAAAAGTGGAGGCTGTTTTTTCTGTGGCCTACTTATTAATTAAGATCGAAAATCCAGCTTTAGACTTGTAAAATAAGAGTTCAGGGTTTAAATCCTCTGAGACTGATGGTTGATCTGGGAAGGCGTAAGAGTCTGGTGAGATGTCAGAGTAGGAGATTGCTCCAACACACAGCTGTATTTTATTTTTATTCGTATTGACCTTGACAAGGGAAAAACGAAGCGAGTGAATATTTAGTTGCCTGGGGAAGTTTGTAGAGTAAAGGTGTTGGAATAACTTTGTCAATTTGATACTGGGCTGTACATTAGCTGATATTACATCACTGAACTGGAAGGAAAGTATTCTACCGACAGGATGAGTTCAAGGTATTGCTTTCATGTACCCTCTACTCGTCACATTAGTGTCATAACAATGTTATTATCTGGCTCGTATCTCTGTGTGAATTGTTGTTGCTTTTACAACGGATTTACCTGACAGTGTCTTTACTGTCTTTTTGTTGTATTTGTTTGTTTGCTTATTTGTTTGTTTGTGTGTTTGTTTGTTTTGTGTTGGTGTTTCTTCTTGCTTTAGTTAGTGAAGTACTCAGCACTTGGAAGCCCAGAGTGAAATATTGTAGACATTTTCATTACTCTTTTCGATTCTAACATGTTTGACGGTCACGGAGTTGAAATATCAGGCTATTTTTGTTACAAATTTTACTGCTGAGAATACTTGCGAAAATATTTTATTCAAGTTTAAGAAGATATTTTATTCAAAATTAAGTTCTAGATTCATACCTAATGATCTGTTATCTAAAAAGGATTTAGGTAAAGAGAAAAGAGACAGGGGATGATCAATTAGGCATTTTCAATAATCTTTTAATATCAGCATGTTACATTGAAATATCAAGCTATTTTATTATAAAATAATGTTACTGAGCTATACTCAAATTAGTTTGTAGATCACACCTATATATAGGACACAGTAAGATACTTGACGGTTCAGCTACAAGGATTTAGGTAATGAATAGAGAGGATATTCTATAAGTTAAGAAAGACTTGCATCTAGCATAGCATTGACTTGAAACTTCCAATTTTCAAGATACCAAAAGAATAAAGCTGTATTCTTCATTACCATTTCAAATTAAACAAGCTGATTTTGAAGATGTAATAAACATGGTGTCACTGAGAAATGTACCTTAATCCCAATTTGTATACATGCAAAAGTAGGCTAGGCTAGGTTAGGCCATAATACATTTTGTACTGAAGTGTACTTGCATGGCAACGAGATGTTTTGGCACAAACAACACCAGCTGTTTGTAGAAATCAGTATCTCTCCTTTCGATGATTGCTGTTCAAGTAATGTCTTTAACAGCTTTGAGGGTTCTTTTACCTGGATGGCCATCCTCTCATCTTCGGCTCAGATGGGTCTGCCGGAGAGGATGGCTCTAAGGGATGGGAGGTCTTATTGCCCCGTAAATGTGCAAAGGTGACTGTGTCTAGGTGTTCTATATATTCTCGGCATCGAGTGTTTTATGCTGTTAACAGTGGTTTGATGTTAGAGCAGCTTTTAGAGTTTGGTCAGCATTTTACCTTAAACTTACCAAGTATTACTCAAAAATGTCAGAAACAATTGATCACAATGAGACTCTAAATCCTGGATTTTTCAACTAAATTTGAAGGTAACTTCAAGAGTAGGTAATTAAAGAACTTGATTTAATCCTGAACATGTTGTTATCCCTACACACACTTTTCATGGTAGCCATTAAATACAGTTAAAATGCGAACGAGGAAATTTTCAAAATGTTGAAACTTTTATTTTAATCCAGTAATGAAAAACTTGGTTAGTCAAGCTAATGAGCTCCACTGATACAAGATAAACACAGGGATCAAAATAATTATCAAAATCAACTCAAAAGGCTGCTTAAATCAACATTTAACTCAAGTACTGGTTTCCAGAATTATATCTTCTCTATTATTTTACTTATAAGTCATCACCTACTTGTTCTCAAGTTTCAAATTGTTCAGTTAAAATTACTTTCTTTAGATCATAGGTTTGTTCGTAAATGTCAGAGATAATTCTATGCAGATGATGTTCAGTAACTTGTAAAATGTCTTTAATACATTTGAGACCCTTAGTCTTCCTGTTTTCTTTCAAGAAATTTCTCAACAGACATGGAAATTTTAAATGAATTGAGAAGAATGGTTTAATTTTGTAACTGGCAACTCATAACAGACATTAATTTACTCTCAGGCAGACATAACTTCTGCTGTTTGCAGTTTCGGATTGTTGGAAAGGTCATCGGTATTAGCCACCCGAAATGTCGTCCCCAATTATTGGCCCCAAAGTATGATCAACTGCTAAAATTGTTTATAATTACATTCCTGGAAGTCTTGAACTATTCCAATAATTTTCAAATTTGTCTATGATTTGCCAGTCAGTATTTAATAGGTCATTGATTGATTTGAATAATTCACAGACAATGAAAGAGACTTAACTGTACTATTAAATACCACAATGAAGAAAAATTCTTTGAGGGTGACAGTCACTTGCGTGTCTTTAGTGACCATTATTTGACTTTTCTAGCAGATTACTTTGAATTTAAATATCCCATCCAAGCATTGCTTTAATGCAATACAGTATTATATAATAGTATCTTAGTAGTCTCATTTAAGATAATTATTCTTTCTTTAACCATTTGAAAAATGTCAATATTTCTTTTTCAATATTTCCCATCATGTAGTTGATATGCTAATTGGCTTATGATATGTCTCTTTATAGTTTACAATTAAGTGGTTCATTAAGCCAGTTGCATTATACAGGTTTATTATTTTGTAAACCTATCCTCTAATAATTGGTAATTGATCAGTGATAAGCTTTACTCCCATCTGATCATCTATCATTCTCACATCTGTCTTTGTAGGTGGACATCACCATGACGACCATAACAAACATTCCTAGGGGATTTTTTTGCCCATGCTCTCAGATACTAATCTTAGGGCATAAAGTAACTATAATAACTGCAGGAGGAATTTGTCTCTCAGTAAAATTCTTTTTGAGAATGAAGAAAAGTAATTACTTTACAATATGTTTGGCTTAAGTGTCACCAATTAGGTTTGCCAGCCAAGAGTGAAAAAAACTACTGGTATGTGGACATAATAAGCTAGCCTTGTAGCTACAGTAGTCTAGGATATGATGCCTGAAGGAGTGCTTAGTAATAACATTTCTATAGCACAGACCCAAGTACAGAGTTAAAAGTTTATGTTGTAATGTATGTATTGTATGTATGTATTTTAGATGATCCTGCAAGCAGGAACTCGCGAAGAAGCCATCCTTGGCTTATCAAAGCCGCAAGCTGACCGAAGTCAGTCTCTTAGATTCATATTTAACGTCCATGATTAGGAATTGTCAATTGTCAACAACTCTGTAACTGGACGACTTACATTAATCTTGGAGTGACCTGAACTCGGGACCTTATGATTGAAAGGCACCGGCTTTAACCACTGAGCTAACACTCCTTGATTGTGTGTTTGTGTGTGTTTTAATAACTGAAAGTTTGACTGACTGTGTAAGGGCATCAGTAATATCAAATCTTAGCTTCTTAAAAATTGTTAAAACTTTTCAAATGTATATCAGTGAATTTCATGTCAAATTATTCTTGGGCAAAGAGGAATGCCAAATGAGAGGGGATCTTCTGAAGATGTCATATTTCTTGCTAAAATTCATCATACTATATATAAAAGTCTGCCTGAAGATTTATTTGTGAAAACTTTAGAGAGTGAAATGTGTCTTTAAGGTGAAAAAGTGTCATTTTTCGGTTCTTTTGGAAACATTGTTTATTGGTAATTAAAGAAAAACAGTTGTTAGTTAAATGCCTAATGTCTGTGAGAGATACTTAATAGTAGAACACAGGTCAGCATATGTTTAAAATATTAATGAAATGTATTTTGTCAAACTTTTAAATCAGCTCTCTTTGAGGTATCTAATTTATTCTGCTCCATTTCACGGTTTTCCAGACATTGGTTTTTCTTAAGAAAACATCAATAGCACCATCATGTCATTGCCCTTGAATGCTATTTTCTAAATTACTGTATGAGTAAACTTGTGCTTGATGACATCGTGGGTGTACTGCCATTTTATTTCCCCCATGGTCTGTTGAAGCGTCTAACATCTTTCACATGTGACATGCTGATTTAATGAATGTTTCAGATGGAACTAATAATGTTTAAGTGTTACCACAGATGTTGGCTTTGAAGTCTGCCTCTGCCGCAATGCCTCATAACTAAAATGTATAGATTAACGGTTTCATGTGGTTTGTTTATGTGTGGGTTGTGCATGATAACGACCATTCTCTCCTAACATATGTGAACTTTTATGCACATTGTCACCTTGTTGTTAATCCTTTAAAAAAGTACAAAATTATCCCCATTTTTGTTTCCTCACAACATTCCAATTTAGAAGTATGAATTCCAATGTTTGTTTCACCTCCCTCTTTCTGAGTTGATATACACCTTATCAATATTTTGATATGGAAAGCCAAATGAGACAAAATTATCGCTGTGACATACAGTATCCGTAAACAGTTACAGACTTGAACCAAATGTACAGAAATATTATTTTGAAAATATCATTACATATATTTTGTATTTATTGTTAATTTCAGACAGCCTTCGCATACTCCTACCTATAGCCAACCTTCCCAGAGGAGTCCCCAGGCCTACAGTGCCCCCCAGTCATACAGTAGCCCCCAGTCCTACGGTGGCCCATCCAGCTATGCTCCACCACCCCCACCACCACCGGCTCAACCATCTAGGTAAGGGTCATTTTAATTTCCATATCTTATTGATTTCAAGAAAAACAAAAGGAATAAATGAATCCTGAAATATGTAACTGTTATGTCATCAATATTTGTTCCATAAACAAATTCAAAAGACGAGAAGATTCTGGAAAATGGATGGATGAAGTTCGTTCATTCTCTCAGAAGAAGAGTAGAAGGGAAATTGACCATAAAATGGTGGTGAATAATTGCTAGTATCTTATTTAAGCCGTGGATCTTGGTATTGATCTAGTCCCTTCAGTGTTGTTTCTCAACATGATTGCTGTTGATGCCAAGAATGTTGAATCTCTTTCTACTCCAGCATACCTTATAAGCAGTAGGGAACTTTTTCTGCTTCCCTCCTTCCCTCCTTCGTAATACCCTTTCAAACTTCTGTGATCCGATTTATGAAAGGAGAAATTTTATAATATGTCTGTAGTTTTGTTTTAGTTTTTGACAAGGAAATCTTTGCTGTGGTAGTATATTATTTAAGTAATGAAATTGATATACATTTGATTGCCAGCAGACAGTTAGAAAAGGAATTCAACAGAAGCAGTAAAGCTGTAGGAATTATACCAGTTGTTTCTGTCAATATTAATGATTCTGCCCTTAAGGGAATGACTTTGACCTTTAGATGGTAGAACGGTTAGCTATAAATAACCCTTAACTTTTTCCTGGATCACATAGTGCCTCAATGTATCTTAACCCATTCGGTTCAGTCACAGTTAGCTATTCTATAGGCTGACACATTACACACAAGATACACAACCTGCTATCTCTCAGTTTTGATTTAGTGGCTTGTTGCCGGAAGTGTTGAGATAGCAGTACGACCTTTACAGAATGTTTGATGCTATGCAACTCTGTTCTATGTTATCGGTGAAGTGGTGTCACCACTATTGCATGGAGTGGTGTGGTGGTGTTTACACTATTGTGTGGTGGGTTGGTGTTATGACTCTCCCATTGTGGAGTGGTGTTACAACTATTGTATGGTGGTGTGGTGGGGTGGTGTTATGACTCTCCCATTGTGGAGTGGTGTTACAATTATTGTACGGTGGTGTGTTGGTGTTGGTGTTATGACTCTCCCATTGTGGAGTGGTGTTACAACTATTGTTTGGTGGTGGGTTGGTGTTATGACTCCCATTGTGGAGTGGTGTTACAACTATTGTATGGTGGTTGGTTGGTGTTGGTGTTATGACCCTTCCATTGTGGAGTGGTGTTATGACTCTCCCATTGTGGAGTGGTGTTATCGCTATTGTATGGTGGTGTGGTGGGTGTTATGACTCTCCCATTGTGGAGTGGTGTTACGACTCTCCCATTGTGGAGTGGTGTTACAGCTATCTGATGCTTGCATTGATACATATTCTGTAGGCATATATGCCAAGTACTTATTATTTTGAAAGTAACATTGGTAAACATCTGATGTGACAATGATGCAACAAACAAAACTATGCCTACAATTTGTGCCAAAGGTTTATTTGCTATTTGTGAGACATCTCGGTGACAGTTTTGCTCATCTGGTGTAAATTTGTAACAAGTGAGTGATTTGCAAACATTGGAAGAGATGGTAGAATAACCAATGTGGCTGATATGATTCTACATATTGTAGGGATAACAGTACATAGGTCAAAGGTCATGTTCTCTATCTTAGTCAGCAATTCATGTATTGATTTTGCTATTAAGTATGAAATATTTAATCAATTAATTGAAAATGTGTCCCAAGTTTTCCTCATATTTTACCAATAAGTCAATCTATTTGCGATGTGGTTACGATAGAGTTCAAATGCAGATTCGACCGAAATTTCAACCAAAGCCGAAGCCGGATCCAAACATTCTCATCAAGAAAGCTTTACAGGACAATCCAGATTGCCTCCAAACGTACGTTGACTAATGTTAGTTTCAAATCTTATTGAATTGCCGTTTGCTTTCATTCCTGTCAAGACAGTCAAATGACACTGGTTGAATATCATCCTCCATAGATATTTGTCCACTGGAAAAATATTAGACAAATTTAGTTGTGACCACGATCTATGCATATTCATGAAGTTAATTTAAAATATCTTGTCAGCTTTGTAATGGATTTGTTCATATTAAGAAACTTGATCCATTTAAAATTTGATAGATTATAAAAAATAAAAAAAAAAGTGCTGAAAAAATTAGACCAAACCTGGAAAGCTTATCCTGAAGGCCATATATATAGCAGTCACTTTAGTTTGGAACTCATGATCACTTTTTTAAGGCAAAATCTATTTTTTTTTTTTTAATGAAATCATGCTTTAAACATAAGCAGAGATACTATTTAGAACTGAGAATTTTGCCATAGTGCAGAATAGGATGCCTCAACTTGTAAATGTAGCTGAACTGTGACTTATGGTTAGCGCAGAAGGGTGATTGGAATGTAACCAGTTTGTAACCACTCATTCATTCATAGCAGCCATTTGTGAGTGCCAATTAGTGTGCAAATTGTAGATGGTGTATTTGATTAGCAATGTTGTAGAAATACCTGCCATTTTATTTGCAAGTGGACTATTAAATCAAATCGGTGAAGTCCAACCTGTGACAACAAATATATCTGACTTGAACAGCAGTGGATGTAGTGGGTGTATATTTATATAATACTGTATTCTATATAGATAGATATATACACACAGATAGATAGATAGATATTGTGTATGGGTTTATACCGAACCTCAAAGAACTGGGATCAGAAAGAATCCACAAACTTGTGTAGCTAAAAATAAGTACTCGGCATTCCATTGGGGATGTAATAACAGAACAGGAATGTATAGATAAGCAGTAAACTGTCAGGTAGAGTTTAGATCAAAGGGAAATCCAATGGATAGGAATGGTAGATGAAGATGGTGAAGTTGATACAGGGATGGAAACAGAGATGAGAGCAAACGTCTAACTGGATTATGAGGTTGAATCCATCCTGAATCAGTTATTCCTAATTTAGCCAGTTGTTACTTATTTTCAGTTAGGATTTTACCCAGGATCTGAATTAGACCACAGCACTAGTGTCACTATTAAATGTTGTCACTGTGTTCTCACCCCTCAACCCCACCTCCCCCTCCCCCTCCCCCTCCCCCTCCCAGACAGCTCTGATATGAAAGCTTGCCACAGGGCCTTAGAAATGATCTTGACTTGATGCCTGTATAAGGCCAACCTGCCAGTGGTCACATTGAGGAAGATGGGTTGGTGTGTGCTTTCCAATTGGTGTATTTCATGTCCTGAAGATTTATTTTAAATTCCTGACTATTCACTTTACAATGTTCTTTTTCTATTTTTTTTTTGGGGGGGGGGGAGGGTGGGTTAATTTGTATACTTAGTTGAATGTCTTTTTGGTTCAATAATTTCACATAGGTATAGTCCCGTTAAGCTGCTTTTTCTATTTGAAAACATTGTTCTTAAACAGTATTATTAATAGAAAAACAATCCCGTTTATCAATTAATAACTTTTAGCTTTATATGTTGGTTTATGCCTTGGACTATGACAAAAATATGAATTCTAACTCTTTTGAGTATCAACTTTTCACCATGACCTGCAGTCATAAGGGTATACAACCCGTATTCAATGTCAGCGATCCAATGAAAAAGCACAAACTCACAGCGGAGGTTGAAGCCGAGAGAAGGACCTTCAAGCCCTCACCTAGTGGACCTCGGTAATACCACCTCCCCTTAGACCCTCTGAATGACTCTTAGCAACTGCGGTAGTTTTATCCTTTTGACGTTTACTGCTGTGGTTGACTGTTTGATACGATTCATAACACAAGTGATTTTAAAAGTGATGAATGGCTGTGGTTCATTTCATAATTCATGGTTTTTTTTCCCCCGTCTCTCATATCACAACCAGGAGCATGACCAGTTTGATATCTGATTCACACTCTATCATTCCCCTTTTTGATTTTCAAAACCAAAATATTATCCAAATTTTTAGTTTTATATTTTTCACCTTTTTAAGTGCAAGTCATATTAAAGCATGGGTGTGCAGTAAGTGCTTGTCATTTCCTGGGTCAAATAAAATGTTTCAAGCAATTCTTTGTTGACACAAAAACTTCAAATATTAGAAATCTATTTTTTGTATCTCAAAATAAGAATCAAGCTCTTCACAACACTTTCACCAAGAAATTTCACTGTGTTATGATTTTGGGTTTGACAGTCAACCAGACAGTAGCTGAACCAGCAGTGTAAGATGTTGTTTCAATCTTGGTTTCCTTGTTCACCTTTTCTTGAGGAAATATTCTGCAGTTGTTATTTGCAATCCTTCTTTTTTTATGTTCAATGTTCAGCAGATTTGGGTTTGGTTGCCATTAGTTTGAACTTTGACCTTCCAAACGTTTGACCACAATATGGCCCCAAAGTTTGAGCCTCTAATTTCCTCCAATCCTATATCATATATTTAAAGTCGTCTTTGAAAAGTTTATAAATCAAATAAGTTATGACTACATTCATATCCGTGCAAAATGGCTGACAAGAGAAATTTGACTCTGTTAAGATATCACAAATGAATTTAATTGGAGTTTCACTTTACAAATAGATATAAAAAGTTTTGCAAAATTGTTTTTATTGAAACTTGTTTCGTTTAAAAAATAACAAGAGAAATTTGACTCTGTTAAGATATCACAAACGAATTTAATTGGAGTTTCACTTTACAAATAGATATAAAAAGTTTTGCAAAATTTTTTTTATTGAAACTTGTTTCGTTTAAAAAAAACCTTGCAATGGAAGTTTAAAAATTGCATGAGAATCATTTTAGAATATCTTGTCAGCATCACATATTATGGGAGGCCGTTGTAATTTGAACAATTGCAACCTTGTTTAGTATAAAATCAATAGGTTTGTTGAAATATGCTGTTACTGGTGACACAATTTTAAAGGAGAGTGTTTTAACAACAGGAAACCTTAAATTGAGTCAAACACTATAGGTTTGATAAAATTGCTGTTACTATTCATTTGGTCACACAATTTTATGGGAAAGTATTTTATCAATTTCAACCTTCATTTTAAATAAAACTTGATCAATCTGGTAAAAATTGCTGCGTCCATTCCTTTGGTGACTCCATATAGATGGCTGTCTATAGTTTGAATCATTCCGACCTTATTTTGAGTCAAACTTGACAGGTTTGGGTAAATTGTTCATACTTGACAACCTCCCCCCCCCCCCTCTTACCCAAGAAAACCCATCTACTTCTGAATCTTCTTTCTTTGTTTTATATTATTATTGATAGTCTTACTCAGTCATATTATTGTTTGCTTTTTTCAAACTCGTCCAACCCTGTAATTTTCTTTTAAGATATCTTGCCTCTTAGTCATATGAGTTGTACATTCTCTTTTGAATGCTTATGATGTAATATGACCTTTGACCTATCGCATGCCTTGCTGTTCATCCTTTATTATTATTATTATTATTATTCATTCTTTAGAGGTCTTCAGTGTCGCCAATAATGTTAGCGTGTTAAAATTATTCAAACCTGCTTCCGGAAACCATGTAACGCCACAATTATTCACATACATTGAGATATCTCAGTGCATTTTAAAGAGTGGCAGGTAAAATGCATTTTAAAGAGTGGCAGGTAAAATGCATTTTTAAGAGTGGCAGGTCAAATGCATTTGAAAGAGTGGCAGGTAAAATGCCTTTTAAAGAGTGGCAGGTGAAATGCATTTTAAAGAGTGGCAGGTAAAATGCCTTTTAAAGTTTTGAGCATGGGTGACCATTATTTGACTTTCTACCATAGCCACATTTATGCTGGCAATACTGATGACCTTTAAGCTGTTATTCTACTGTATAATTGAGGTGAAAGGTTGTTGTAATTTGCATATTTGTGTCCATGTATACCTATAGGAAGTGACCTTTGACCTACAGTATTGCATGCCAGTACTCTGCTTTGTACCTCTATTTCTTAATAATGTGACAATATTTGTTGTAACTGTATGTACAATTTTATGGTGTGTAGAAAATGTTTCTTTCATGTCAGTGACCTTTGACCTACAGTGCGCATCGAAACCTGTTTCTGTATCGTGATTGGTTATATTTGTTTCATTTCCTGTTTTCTTCTGTTAAGTCATGTTACTTATTTTTCTGCTTCATGCTATAGTTGTAATTTAAACAAGTCTATACATGTTTCTTTCATATGCATTGATTGGTTTAATTGTTACAAATACAGGAAATTAGTCATTAGTTCTTCAGGTTACTTTAACTCTGTTTCTCTCGAATTGGAAAGTATGGAGGCCACACAAGTTACACAAATATATTTTTTGGTTTTTATACCAAGCTTTACTCTTACTATGTTATTTTCCCTTTCTTTTCCTTCAAAGCAATTTGAAAATACCTGTCACGATAACTCTTTGTATATTTTTGTTTTATCCGACCAATTTATTAACTTTAATATTTGTTAGATGATTGAGGTCGTGATAAACTTCTCTGAAGCTCTGCAAGGAGTGAATTTATATGAATGTTATGGTGCAATAAAAATGAACAAAACAAGAGCAAAACTACTTCCTACGTCAGTTTCAAACATAAAACCAATATAGACAATTGATTATAAACAATTACATATTGATAATAAATGATTAATTATCATTTCTTCGCTAAAATCAGGTTGTTTGGTGTATCGTAAGATTCATTCTCGTATAATCTCCGGTACTTCAGCCGCAATTCTCTAATTCTCTGGTGTACATGATTTTTCCTCAGTGGAGCCGAAGATGGAGTAAAAGTAATGTTTCTTGATGCAGATTTGCGGTAAAGCTAGAATATTTCTCGCTTCTCATTCAATATTAACTCTGATCATCTTCTTAGCGGCAATTTATAATCTTTCTCAGTCATGTTAGTTCATTATCCTTCCCATATTTTCAATCAATCAATCAATCACCCACTCTGCCTTTAGTTTCTTTCACACATTTTTCAAAGGTCAAGAAATGGGTGGCTTGAGTTTTCTCCGTATATATCGAAGGATGGTGTTGGACTTTGTAACGAGATGTGAAAGATAGGAAATATTGTTCATAATAAAAGACAAGAAATATGATTTTCAAAAGTTACTTCTGGACCAGCCCACTAGTGCTTGAGTTTGGACTATGCAGTTTTCTTGGTGCTCCTATCTGCCTAAAACATTTAATTGTAAGGATGTTTGAAATGATATACCAAACTTTTAAAACTTTATTGCTTCTTGACCTGTTGTTTTCTTCCAACATTTGTGGAATTTCAGCCAGTTAGGACAATTGCCTAATGCTAAATACCTCTCTAAACTGTCCTCCCGTATCATACTTCAAAGCACTCGTTTTGACAGTTCCTAACCTTTTTCTGATAGAAACTTGATATCCATACTGCTCATACTGACAATATGATTGCTCTGAAGTGGGACATGACAGTACAGTATAGCAAAAATGGTCCCAACTGGAATTAATATTTATGGGAATAGTCATATAGTCACTTTATATGCTAATGTTGGCTTCTTGCAGTATTAGCAGTTAAGTGTTAAATGGGATGAATTTAATAGTTTGAAAGAAGGCTCATTGGTTTCTAAATTGCTTCATTGTTTTTTATTCCTGTACAGTTTTCTTCTTTGCCTCTATTGCCTCTATCTCCTGGGCTTCTTTCTCATAAAATAAATACATAACTTTAAAAGAAACTTATACTGGTGTTGTCAGTGTTTAAGTTTCTCGTCATTTCATTTAGAGTTCATAAGCTAGAAAAAATGGAAAAATTAAAAATGTAGTTAATGAAAGAGACTGAAATTGTAGATTGATTTATAAAAGAAATTGTAGATCAGAATTGATGAAGTATTTCCTGCTTTACCCATAGTATTCATCAGGTACATTTATTTTAACTAACACATTCACCTTTAGAAGTAAAGATAAATCATTTGTAGCTCTGTCCTGTTCTCTTTGAAAACAAAAAGAATCATTTAAGAGAGAAAAAGTAGATAACAAAATGCTTAATATACTATAAAGTAAACCTGTGTAGAAAATCCAAACTTTATCAAAGTCAGAGCATCATGGAATGTTTCAGACTTTGCTGGAATGTCTTTACACTTTCAGGCAAGGTTATAACTTTCATCAAACAAAATTTCTCAGTAATTGTTTTTGATGTTGATTCAGCTGCGATTGTTGAAAAGTAAGGTGATTTATGATATTGTCAAAAGTTTTGAACTAGCCTAAAGTATACAATATTGTAAGTTGTTTCCATGGTGACTGTCTTAATATTGATCAGGAAGTATGTTTTGTGGGTGTTTAGTAGGTCGTAGGTGGCAGGAGGATGCTTGTCATACTTACATTATAAATAAACTGGTTTCTCAGTCCTAATAGATGGGGTTATGTACCACCACAGAAACGTTGTGATCGTCTTAGCAGAGACAGAAACATTGAATGGTCCTGATCCTGACACGATTAAATGTGCAAGGATCATCATTAGTTCTGTAATTACTAAGGCAGAATTTGAATAAAGCCATAGTTCATAGCAACTGACGAATCACCTGACACAGATCCTATAATGTGCAGTATGTAGAAGCTATACATTATGTTAGGGTAATGCAGCCTATACTTCATAACGGTGTTTGGTTAATTAACATTGACTAACAACAAAACAATTATTATTATATATATGTCTACACATAAAGTACTTTCCTCAACTGGTGGTGGTCGTATTTCAGATTGCTTTTTCGCTAGACATTCTTAGCTTCATTGCAGCATCCAACATTTTAAAGGTATTCTGTATTGGCCCTAAATAAGCAAGATATTCAAATATGGTCACCTTTGGTCAAAATTCTTAATCTGTTTTAATTACCACCTTCGAGGAAATTTTCCTCACTGGGACATTCAGTTATCTTGTGTGTTCCTTAAAAATGTCTGAGAACAAATTTGGCGAGTAAAGACCTCCAGAAAAGTACTTTTTGAAAACTTCTAGCAATTATAGCTTGCTTTAATTTGGGGCCTATACTGACTACATTTAAGTATGTGAAACATATCTTGAACATGGGTCTGAAGTTTATTCTAATTTTTCGATTGGGATAGATACTTTCATAACAAACTTTGGTTTATCTTGGAAACCAACTTGTTACCTTTAGAAAACAATCAGCATATTCATGGTGTTTTTCAGAGCCATTTTGAATGGTTCTCCACCAAGTTTGATTTCAAACTCATAGTTGTAAGCTGGTTATTATTTTAAAAGAATGCGAAAACAGAGATTTTATTGTTAAGAATCCTGGTAACTTTGGATCAATTGACAGCCACATGGCATTTCTGGAATACTTCCAGAGTAAAACATTTCTTTATGTAAAATTAGTTGCTAATTTCCCATATTCTTGTCTTAACAAGCATTTTATCTATTTAGTGTTTTATGTTCATACGTATGTATGCATGCACAACAAGTACTATGAACCTCAAAAGTATTTTTATGACAATTCTCAATGTGGTGGCAAGTTATTGAATCTCACACCTCGATCAGCTAAAACACTAGTTCAATAAATTTGACTCTGGAGGCAATAAATGAAAATCTAGCACTCCACATTCTGTAGCAGATGTTTCCATATTAAGTCTTCTCATTTTTATTTTCACGTGGATAAAATGATTTAATATCGGAAGTTAGTTCAGAACTCAATCTTGTGTCATCCCATAGTCTCGTCTTGTCTAAAATCCAAATGCGTAAAGTAGTGGTTTTTATTGTAAACAGAGAGGGGGAGTGCATTGGAGGGGGGAGTGCATGGGAGTGAGGGATGGGGAACGATCTTTTCTGATGGGGCTGGGGCTGGTGGAACTATTCAGATCAATTTGTTGGTGTTAATCTCATCTACATGGCTGCACATAGCCTGATCATACTGTGGATAGTGTTGAAATGCTCCTTTAAAACTGTTCTCAAAGGACACCTCAAACAAACAGTATTAAATCCATTTCTTCATATTTCTTGTCAATTAAATCATCTTCTTTTCTGCAAATGTCTTTCTTGCAATGACCAAGATCTTTGCCAAGTTGTTTCATTGTCCTAAATTACATGTTTAATATTTGAGCTTGGATATAACCCCTTGTGTAATTTGGAAAATTACAAAATTAAACCAACAATGTAATGAACAAGGTTTTAACACGTAACAATTCCATTGGAATTATCACTCCATTGTGACAATGTATTAGAACACTTGACTACTTCCCATCCTCTTTCACGTTACACCACTTATTAACTACTTTCCATCCTCTTTCACGATACTTTGCAGACAGCAGGCTCCTAGCCAGGTGGCAGCTAACCGTCCCAGGGCACCTCAGGCTGGTATGTAATCCCGGCTAATTTTAAGTCACGCCTATTGCCAAACTATTCAACTTTATAGATAGGGGGAGGTTTTCATCAAAAAAACAAAAACACTCATGAAATCAATGAGGCTAATCTAGGCACACCACAAATCGACAGATGATGCTGTGATATCAGTCTGATCTGGTTCTGCAAAGATTAACAAGACCTAGACTACTGATCATAACAATACCATGAGTTGATCACTAGAAGTACATTAAATTGCATTTGTAAGGTTTGGAGAAGAGATCTTTCAAACATATTTTTCAAACTGTTTTTAAGCAACTGAACTTGTGTTTTCAAAAGCCTGTTTTCGTTTAGGCAAACCTGCACAAGTGGAGGCAGTCATTCGGTAATAGTCTATTCAAGTTCATCAGGCCTATTAGCAGCTTGTGAACACTTTTGAAGCGATCGTGTCACGTTAATTCAGAGATTACTAACCAGTACAGATCACTGACATTTGGACCAATATGACAGCGCCCTCTGTTAAAACGTTTTTGAGACACATTAAAGAAAAAGAAAATGGCCACAGTGCTCCCAATTGTTAAAAATGACTTATTCATAATGATAATCTAACAGTCTAGCAGTCCGAGCAATCGTCTTAATTTCTCCATGGCAACGAGAAAGTAGGTTACCAGATACAAGTTGATAAAAGTATCATTCATTTGAATCTTATTCCTTTTTTACTTCTTTTCCAAGTTTGCACCATTTGGTGCTAATTTTAATTTACAAGTTTTTTTGTTGTTGTTTTTTTGGTGTTATCCCACAAAAAGATGATCAAATCCTTTTCGACATTTAATTTAATTTCAGTTCCCTACAACCAGCCGACGTCAGCTCCTGCTAATAGGCCAAGACCAGCTACTCAACCAAAGGGAGGTGACCAGTACTGCGATGGATGTCGCCAAATTATTAAGTAAGTACTTAAATGCAAAACCCAAGTGGCATACCTTACCTTAACCTTAATTCTCTCTGTGCCAGTAGTCGCTGCGTAAGGCCATAACACTGTCTGCCCAATCCGTCCTATTCTGTGCTGCTGCTTTGGTCACCTGCCCTACTTCGTTCCTTTTCTGGAGCTAGATATGCTAAAGTTGTCAAAAAAGTCTCAAAATGTTTTTTTTTTTTTGTTCAATTGGGGAATGTCCATCTGAATGGTACCTTTAAGTTTACATGGTGACACACATATTTGAACAAGGCAATCTTTTCTGAGGTTGGTAATGTACAGCAATCCTCTGTTTTTATTTCACTTTATGATCCCTTAAAGTTATGTCATTGATAAAGTAATAGAACAACAACAACATCGTTATTGTTACTAACTTTAGATCTTATAAAAATACTGAGAATCAGCATATTGCTGAAAATTGACAATCAAATCCTGGGTGCTTTCTTTTGTTTTCGTATTTTTCAGATTCCTTGTGTCCATGAATGAGTTGTTGTGAAAATGTTAAATGTAGTAATTGATGCCTATTCTCTTATTTCTTTTCATAGGGGTACCGTTGTCACTGCTCTGAATCGTAGCTGGCATCCTGAGCACTTTGTCTGTGCCCATTGCCATGACAGCCTCAAGAATCAAGGCTTTGTTGAGCATGATAACAAAGTGTATTGCCAAGCCGACTTCAACAAGCTTTACGCTCCTAAATGTGCCTCATGCGGTCATTCGGTAGCTGGTGTAAGTAACCCATCTCTATCTATTATGTGTCTGACTGATACAGGCAGACAGACTGTTTTGAGCATGACTACGGTAGCCTCATGACACCATCTCTTCCATGTGTCTGACTGATACAGGCAGACAGACTGTTTTGTGCATAACTACGGTAGCCTCATAACACCATCTCTTCCATGTGTCTGACTGATACAGGCAGACAGACTGTTTTGTGCATGACGACAGTAGCCTCATGACACCAAATCTTTGATGTGTCTGACTGATACAGGCAGACAGAATGTTTTGTGCATGACTGCGGTAGCCTCATGACTTCATACCTTCCATGTGTCTGTCTGATAACAGAATGTTTTGTGCATGACTATGTTAGCAAATCTTCATGTTTTGTTTCTGTAAGCATCACATTTCATGATATATGATGAAGCCTTTGTAATTGATAATTTGTCTTGTTGGAAAACTCTTTTCTTTTTAATGCTACTCCTCTTATTTGAGAAAATTTTTTTGATTTACTTTCCTCTAAGAAAGTCTATATTCTTCTTCTTCTTCTTCTTCTTTTTTTGCAGAATTGTGTAACTGCCATGGGTAGGAATTATCATCCAGAACACTTTGTGTGCTATGAGTGTAAACAGCCAATAGGAGACCAGCAGTTTATGGTCAATAACGGACAACCATACTGCAGGAAGGGTAAGTTAAATTATAACAAAATCTCCACAAAGCTCTTTCTATATCATAAATCAAAATATATTAATAAGATGAAAGGGTACTCGTGAACTCCTGTGAACCAATTAATGGTCTAATTCACTCTGAATGTGAGCAGGCCACGGTATTCCTGGCCTAAGCTGGTCATTGGATTTTGCGATTTGTGAGTAGGAAAAAGTAGGCACTTGCATTTTCCTGCAAGTAGACATTAAAAACAGAAACACGCTCAGTGAGACGAAAAAATATTATGATATCCATACCTAACATAAGTCCCTTGTAATTACAGCAGATATTAGTGTGCTATTCCAATAAGCCTGCATAGTATTAAACTGATTGGAGTGTGTGTTCTGTAATTTAGGAAAATGCCTCTGGGAACTTGGTTTTGGCCAGTAGATTATTCTAACACTTGCATTTTTAGCTCATAAATATTACTGTGTGTGAGGTTAATGTGAAATTCTAGCATCAGCACTCAAGATTTCATTTTTCTTTTCGATATTCAGTTGAAGAATCTTAAATTAGGACCCTTTCTATGGTCTCATTATAGCAGATAAGAATCTTGAATTAGGACCCTTATGCCATTATTATAGTCTGTCTGGCACAACGGACCATGTTTTTGGGGGTGGGGGCCTTGTGTTGGCAGTAATAGGTATGGATTCATGGGTCATCATTTAGAACAAAGTTCCTAATATGACTTTATATCCGTTTGGTCCACAGATCACGAGGCCTTGTTCTCGCACCGCTGTGCATCTTGCAACTTTACCATTGATGCTGGTGATCCCTGGGTGGAAGCTATGGACAAGTGTTATCACTCCAACTGCTTCAATTGCTCTGTGAGTTTACTACACTACCCAAACATGCCATAACCCCCCACCCAACCCCCCCCCCTCCCTTTTAATTTCTCTTTCTCACTACAAGTTAAAGCTGCAAGTTACAATATGATGTACACAACTTACAACAGTTAATCCTTGGTAACCTATTATTCCTAAACACCCAAGTGTTGAAAATTCAAACTAACTCCAAGGGCCTTGCAGTGTGCCACATGTAATCATCCCTGAGGGACATTACATAGGGTGTACATCCCCTGAGGTACATCACATAGGGTGTACATCCCCTGAGGGACATCACATAGGGTATACATCCCCTCAGGGACATCACATAGGGTATACATCCCCTCAGGGACATCATATAGGGTGTACATCCCTTGAGAGATATCCCCTGAGGGACATCACATAATGTGCACATCCCTGAGGGACATCACATAGGGTGTACATCACCTGAGGGACATCATATAGGGTGTACATCCCCTGAGAGAAATCACATTGGGTGTACATCCCCTGAGGGACATCACATAGGGTGTACATCCCCTGAGGGACATTTTATAGGGTGTACATCCCCTGAGGGACATCACATAGGGTATACATCCCTGAGGGAAATCACATAGGGTGTCGTCCTACGAGGGACATCACATAGGGTGTACATCACATAGGGTGTAGCCCCAAACTGTCACACACAGCTGAATTTACAAGTCACTGTGTAGGTAACCATTCATAGACCTGGTGTCGACAGGTAATTGAGAATAACTGCTCTGCCCAAGAACCCAACGTAATGATCTGGCCAGGACTCAAAATCTGGTTCGTTTGCCTTCACTGTTGACTACAGTACACTCCAACGTTCAATCTCAGATTCATAGATTAAAAGCTTCTGTTGATAGTATTGTTTGTGTGATATCAGAAATGACTAAATCCAAAGTAATGAAACTTCTTGGCCCTACTATATAACCAATTATGTGACACCCCAACCTGTTACAAATGTTGCTTATAATATCTTCTCGCTCCGATCTTTTACAGATTTGCCAAACACCCTTGGAGGGCCAGAAGTTCTATGCCAAGAATGGCCGACCAGTCTGCCAATCTCATGCATATTAATACTGACCTACAGCAACCGAAATGAATACTCACAACTGAACGAAAGAGAACTTTTTGCCGTTAGAATGATCTTCTTTTTCTTTCTCATTTTTTCCTTACCTTTTCGTCTTCATAGCTGACAAAAGTATGCTCTAGTGGGGTGCAATCATAGAAAGCATTAATACATCTTAAAAAAAATAAAAATCACCAAAATAACAAAAATTGTTATTAAAACTCGTGCACTTCTGTACGTTGCATCGCTTTGGCATTTTCTTTGTTGTAACGAAATTTAAAAGAAAAGATACTATTATTTGTTTGCCGTTGTAATAAAGGTAATGATTCTTTTTATTATTAAACTTCACGTTTCAGTGGGGGGTAAGAAGACATCAGTGACTTTGTTTGACAAATGTTTCTCTTCCATTTGGCTGTTTTCTTACCATGTTTGTTTACTTAATACTAAAGTAATAAAAAGTACTTTTAGGAGAGTTGTCACTTATAGTATTATTAAAAAAAAAAATCGTGTTAAATGAACTTATTATTATAGGAATGATATTTTGCTGTTGTGTTTTTTTGTTGTTTTTTTTTTTCAATTAATATTTATCACTTAGGCAAACTATCGTATCTAACATATGATGATCTTTAAGCCATGTGATGAAAAATCTCTCTCCCCAGGAATGGAATGAGAGTTGCATTTTGCAATCCCAATTTTCAAATGAGAGCTTTGAAAGCAATACGATGGGTGTGTAATTACCAACATGTGTCTATCTTTGTAAAGTAGCCTCGTTAGATAAAATAAAAAATAAAGAATTCTGAGTGTTACTTTAAATACTTGGATTAAGTTACAAAACTGTACTTTAGGAGGAAAAAAAGATACTTTGGATGTAAAATAAGTTAATGATTTGTTTTGTTTCTAAGAAGAGTTGGTATAATTTCTGCTCTTCATTTCATCTGGCATTATTTAAATAAGTAGCCAGATAAAATATTAGTTCTATTTAAAGTAATGTAGTGTGCAATTACCAAAGATCTTAATCAATTATTTCAAAATCCAAACAATTAAAGAAGTAGAAAAATACAAACTGATGTGGCTTTTCATTGATTTTAAGTAAAGATAAGTAGCTTTTTATAAGAAAAACTTAAAAAGAAGAATATGTTTAATATGGGAAAGTGTACGTTTAAATTGTTCAAGGTAAAGTGCTGTTTTTTTTCAAGTATATTTTGTGAAAGTTAAAAAATAATAATAAAATATATAGAATAACTCAATCTGTACTTGTTGTAATAATTAAAACAAAAGTACTGTTTAAATTGCATTTTTAAGGCCTGTTTTCTTAGGCGGATACTTAAGAGGCAAACTTAAAATTTCTGTTGGTCAATAAACTGAATAACATTTAAAGCAATAATTGAGAACCCTTTTGTTTTCCTTCAATACAATGACAAATAAAACACATAAATGATCAATTGTTGAAGACACATGTTTCAGATTAAGAATGCGGAATTGTTTTACTTATTAAATTAATTATCAATTCATAATAACTTTATAATGACGTCAAATCTCTCAGGCAGATTCAAGGAAAAACACCAGTCTTCCTGCTGTGAAAAACCTTTTTTTTCTTCATTATCATATTTTTTATAAAATCTTTCCTTGATTATATTTTGGACAAAATACTTGAAACAGTTTGTAAACAGTTCATTATGTATGATTTTAATGAGCCAAGTTCTTTTTGAAAGTATACAGAGACTTTGTGACTTTATATAGATCTATGACCCATTAATAATTATACATGTGATCTTTAGCTGTTTTTTTTTTTAGGTTATTTTTTTTCTTAGTTTTTTTTTTTTTAATTTTTACTCTAGTAATTTCTTCTTGTGCAAGTGTTCACTTTGTGTCCATTGTGCCTTAAAAAAATCTACTTGTCTTCCAATTAAACTGTAGGCAGTTCTGATACTCTGTGTCTTGATCTGCAGGGTTCAGTTCTTTTAACTTATTTTTAATTTTTTTCCCTTTTTTGGAGGGGGGGGGGAGGGGTGGTCTTTTGTCTTGTCTTGTCTTTTTTTGTGGTTTGTTTGTTGTAGTTTGGGAAGGGAGGAACTTTTGAGAGTACTTTTTCTCTGGATTCTTTGCAGTGTTTGGTCTGCCAAAGTTGTTACCTGGTCGGCATTCTATTTTATCTTAATACTAAAATTAAGCTCCAAATTTGTTCTTTGAGTATCACTGCTGCAATCTTGTAGAAAAATGCACATCAAATATGTCTCAATTTTTTGGGGGGGATTTTCTTTTCTTTTTTCTTGTTTTTTGTTTTTGTATTTAGATTTATGCACTTCTGGAAGGATTCAGTGTGTAACATTTTGGACTTGCTAAAGCATTTCATGGTTGGGAAATACAAAAAATATTGAAAAAAGCAAGCGTTTTCATTGTGTACTGTTATTTTTTTTTATTGCCTCATATTGTCTTACTAGTAAGCTGGCTATGTTCCAACACTATTTTGTCTTAATTGTTTGATGGCTTGCGATGATCTTTTTACATTGATGCTTGAAGAGGGAAAAAAAAACTGAAACAATGAATTAGCAATTAGAAATGTCCACACTGAATCCGCATATGCTCGGCTATGTCTCCAGATGAGAATAAAATTCAATATTCAGCAAGGAGTTTATGGTCAATGATCATTCAGCAATCAAGGTTAACAAAATAAGTCGAATGGTCCTTAAAATTTCTAATCAATGAGTCAAATATTGTCTGGATTGCTGTTGCTGTATTAACCGCTGAGTTTACTGTAGAGAAATGTTAGAAATGAGGATATTTTCGGTTGGAAAATTATCCATGAAGTATTTCGTTATGGAGACTTTAGCATAAGAAATTAAAAGCTCTCATTTTCCAAGGTACATGGCTCACGATTGTAACTATACAGTATCGTAGCTATCTCCTGGATCTGGGAGAAGTCTGTTCCTTACCCATCCCCCCCCCCCCATCCCATCATCCTTCTGCCCTTCACTTCTATTCCCACTTAGCATGAATGTGAAGATATGAAGAGGCAGTGGAGGCACCTGAATATCTAGGGGAAGGGGTACAGGTGGATGGCATGCGGGCAGAGGCAAACATTTTGAAAGTGCAAATATGCACCTGAAATAAGTGCTCATCACGGGCAAATTTAGGGAGAAGAGGGCTTCAGTTCTCTGTTTTACCGGAATTGACTAGCATGGGCAACTGGAGGGTTGAGGAGCATAATGATAGGGAAATATGCCCCTCCCCCCTCCCCTCCATGTCCTTTCCCCTTGGTGCCGCCAATTAATGGAGTGGCATTTTATTCAGAGAGATTGTTCTCGGTATCATATTTGTTGTTTGTAATAGTTATTTGGTCCAGCATTTGAAACTTGCACTGTGTTGGTCCGGAAACTGACTGCATTGTAAAACGATAACCTAATGTAAACACACTTCATGTCTTTGTTAATGTGTTA
>JAIPMN010001331.1:6968-43960 GCA_020650975.1 Apostichopus californicus | reverse complement strand
AGCTCAACAACAAGCGCATTCATTTGACATTAATCTCTATAAATGGTATAACACAGTGTCACCTTTTGGGATGAAACTTCTGGTTAACTTCCAGAGGCGTGTTGTTTAGACCTACGTTATTATCATGAATTCCAGGTTTTTTCACAGTGCAGAAGACAAACACAAATCGGAGACTCTTTGTTTTCTAATTCCACAGATAAAATATTAAATTTCAAAAAAAACTTACCCATCTAGTATTTCAATGGTTAGAAATTTCTTTGAAAGTTCAGCAGTTTCGCAGATATCTAAATTGCATTGCGTTGGGCTTCCTTGATTACTTGTGCCGCAGATGATCTTACAAAATGGCCAGCTTGATATGCCCTGCAATAATAAAGGAATAAATTAGTTGCAAAGAAGCGAGCAGTGTAGTTTGGCAAGAAACAAGGATGTATCCTAAATGTGACAGACACAAGGAATGTGTATTACTAGAATGCAGTCCTCTATTTGTAATGAGAGCTAACTCAGGAGATGAAAACAGTAACCCTAACTTCTGTTGACTAATGGAATCGATATCAAGAGAGATTTTGCTCAATGCAAAGGTTTCTGGAAAAATGTGGCAAACTAACAATTAAAGACAGACCAGTATGTACAATGTAGGAGAGATACAGTACATGAGCAGGTTTGGTGAATAGAACACAAGGTGAATACAGAAAAACAGCTTTGGGCCAGTAAACCTTCCTTCAGTTGGATCATAGGCCTTATCAATTTATCTATTTGGGGATATTTCATTACAAATCAATTTGCTGTTTATAACTATTCAATGACCACTAAAGCTGACTGTGGTTGTGCGAACAGAAACTTGGTTGTCTTGGACTACTGTAAAAAAAAAATGTGTGTATAGAAGACCTGCATCAATACTTGTAGTGACTGAAGATCAAATCCATAAGATACTCACTTCCACTGGGTCATTCCAGTTGACTGACTTCACAGAAGTATCCACCAGACTTTGAAAGACCTGCAATGTTTAATAAGAAACCACTTTTATAAAAACATAAATATTAATTATATTTAAACTCAATTAATGCCGTTGAAGCTTTACATCATTTCATATTGAAAGGCAAGTAAAACCGAACGATACGAAATATAACATAACTGTTTATTAAAAAGCTATGAAGGCTTGTGAGCTGCAAACACACAGACCTTGCTCAACTTAAATTATTTATTTTTAAATACATAAACCATTGCATATTTGGTAATGCTAATAGATACTTCTATTACAAAGAAAGGAGTTTTAGACATTAAGTCAAAGGGAATTAATAATGTAATGTGAGGCTGTATGACAGTTAACTTGAGCACAGCACATCAATTTTACTTTCAGAACTTACCGGTGATTTATCGCAAAGCATATTCCAATCCTCCAAAACTGTGAATGAACAGAAAGCTGACAAAGTAATTGTCTTAAGAGGTTTCCCTGCTATAAATTCAAACTCTTCCAGCTTTTTATCTCTGACTTCAACTCGCTGCATAGAGAAAAAAGAATGAGCACTTAGAAAATGAAACGATGAATAACAATTAAACATGCCCTGATTTAGTCCACCATGCATATATATTGGTTATATAGCCTACCCTTACTTACATGTGGTCACATGTACATCATCATAATTAAAGAAAGGTGATCAAAGAACATGCAATAGTGGGAGTTTTCCATTGGTCAAAGAAAATTCAAAGTTGATGAGAAGATGTATGAACTAATCTTTATATACATGTACAGCTGAAATAAAAGCTCATTAAGTTTTGCAATGGAATGATTTAATAACTTTGCAATATAATTTTGTGCCCAGCCCTGATCTAAACCAATCCAATGCTTGGTAGATCAGTTGCTAGAGGTAAAATCACAATAGATATCACATTTTGGCAAAGATTTCAATTGTTTACTCTTGAACAAAATAAAAAAAATAAGTAAAAACATAAAAATATCAAAAGTAAAACTAAATAAATACATAAAAAATAAGCACAAAAAAAAAATCATTTAATTTTTTTTTTTTTAATAAATTATAAAAAAAGAGGAAACAAGAAAAAGAAACAAATAATACCTTAATGGTCACTTGAGTCAATCCACCATTTTGTTCAGTAGAACGGTACTGAAGTCCCATTCTGTGCACTACTTCCTGGTGAGTCATACTCTTATCTGATTGTCTCTCATGCCATGTTCCTTGCAGCTTCTGTCTGGACATGTTTTTACTCATCTTCATGGACTTCCCTGGACAGATCCATTCTGCTGTAGGTATCGGCTGACAGGTCTGGTAAAATCTTTCTGCGCAGCATCGTTGAATTTCTTTTATTTCCTCCATGGCATAGAAGTCCTGATTTTCATACAGATTCATGTTCTCTTCTATGGTGGACATTTGGTAGTCTTTAAATTTCTCTGAGGCTTTGTACAACTGAGACCAAAATGAAGATGGGATGGAAGAAGGTGGAAGTAAGGTTCCATTTGGAGTCGGACCTTGATCAAGGAGAGAGTAAACAAACAGAACATTAAGCTGGTTATTATTGGACTGACAGATGTTAGAATCATCTATAATCAATCACCACCCATGGGTAAAATTAACCCCCCCCCCCAAAAAAAAGAAAAAAAGTTAAAACTTTCATTATACAAGCACTTACAGCACACAAGCATGATGTTTGTGCTTACCTAAAACATTGCCTCATTCTTTTGCTTCAATAACGTGTCTATCAATAGTTCAAAACAAACGGAAATATGTTTTATATTCACGATCTTACCATAGTTTTCTTTAAGTTTATCCAACATCTTGGGATCAATCCCTTGGAAACTTAAGCAGACCACATAGACTTCAGAATTACCGGCCTTACTTGTCACTGGTTTCTTGATCCACACCTGAATTATTATATTTAAAAAAATTATCAAGTTATAAAATGCAACATAATGACAGCATTTTGTTCTGCTGTTGCTGGTCGCATTTAAAATATATCATAAAATTTGAGAAGTTCCTAACTTTGCAATATAAATCACTTTGAGGATGTGTTTTTGGTTTAAAGATGCAACAAATTTTCAGCAATTTTGTAAAGCAATCAGTTCCAGCAACCAGAAAATTCTTTTAACGATCAGAATTATACAAAGTAGCATATATATATACAACAAGTAGCAAACAGTGTGAAACACAATGTAGCACAATACCTCTTGGAACAAACAACAGAGCAGGTACATCAGGCAGGCAGTGTTAATCTCAAACATAGTAAACATTTTAAGAACGAATGATCCCCCCTGCTGTAGGATGGTGAGAGCAGCCACGACTTCACAGAAGTGCAGAGAGTGGACCAGAGTCTCTTGCTCTGCGGGATTATCTTGACAATTCACACTGCCGTCAGCTGTAACCTAACGATACAAAAACAAGACTTGTAAACCAGTTCCGCACGCCAATAAGATAGGTTGTCGTATTGCAGCTAAGTATAACTTGCTTGACATACTTAAAAGAGAAAAAATATTACAATGCAGCTCAAAGTGTTTGAAAAATCAATGTTTGTTAGAAGAGTCACACAAATGGTCCATATCTTAACCCCTGGCCCATGTAACCTTACAGTTGTCCATGGAATGTGTGTACATGAGATTCCGGAATTGGAAAATGGACAATTTAATTAAACTATTTACCTAATTTAGAGCATTACATTAAGTATTTTCTAAAGTGGCAGTGATCTGCTCACAATAAGGTAGAATTGAATATTCTTTAAAAAAAACCTAAAGGAAGCTTCATGCATACCACTACAAAATGTGTGCTTCCCACCAAATCCACTGAATTTTCCAACGACACTAAGTTTTACAGAATCATCCTGACAGTGGACTTACCAACTGCACGTGTCCATACTCACTGCGGACTTTCTTTTCCAGTCCTTCCAAATTGGAGAGCTCCATTAAATTGCCAGTATCATCCACGCCAAAGTACCACTTCTCAAATGTCCGTTTAATGAGCCTGTCATCTAGTATTGCCTTATCACTGGTGTTCCCTTCATAGTATGGATTGAGAGTGTTAGCCAACCACTTCCATTCACACTTTATCAAGTATCCTTGTTGTTTCAAGTAATGATTTAGGCTAGTAACAAAGGCTCCCGGTGCTTCACAGAGATGGACTGAACAGATTTTGTCCGTCTCTCGTGGTACTATATTAAACTGCTGAAGTATTTCGTGAAATTTAAACCAAGCCTGAGTTTTCAGTTCGTAACCTTGGTGGTTGGACCAGCCAGGAGACAGTATTCTGTTTCCTCTGTGGGTTAAACTTGTATGTTTGTGCCATTCTGAGATGTCCTTATCACTCAACTGACCTTTAACCTCATTAAGATTGGCCTTGAAATCTTGCAGAGCTGAAATAACTTCATTTGTGAAAGGCTAAAAAACAAAGAAACAATAAACTATATTCAATGATGTCAGTCATCATGTGTGTTTTAGAACAATGGACAGGAGACACTGCACTGAATCTATCAGCATTGTTCCACAAATGGGAAGTCACATATATTCAGCCTATATTACTGCATAAATTGTGGTAAAGATTATCCTTACAATCCAGTGTATATCCTGGCTACAAGATTTGAACTGAGCTGAGTGGCAAGATGCTTAAATGTGCAAGTTTGTTAGCAGTTCTAACTTCTCTAACTTGTTAGACTGACATAAACACTGTAGCAGAGATTATTGATGAAAATAATGCAATATATTACTGAAAAGTGAACATAAAAGTGAACATTTTGAAGTTTCCTTTTCACATTTTTTGCGAAACATCAATTAAAATTCCAAAATGAAAGAATCAACATGAATACTTGTCCTTTGCAATACAATAGATCTTTACAGACAATTTGACTTTCCTTAAGATGCATGCAAAGATCTGTTGGTACTGGAAAGTTATTTAGCCTCTTTGATACCATCAATGTATATATCTTTTGGGGTGTATTGCAATGGGGTTGCAAAGTACACAAAAGGTCAGCATCAAATCATCTTAATAACTCTATTACCTGTGATGTAGATTTGCTAAAAATTTGGGAAGAATTAGGCAGGCACCATTCAGGTTCTCTTGTAAAGTTAAATTTCTTTCTAAATAAAGCTTCCACTTTTTGATCTACTGAACTACTGGAGGATGTTTGTCTCTTCCTTTTCTGCTGCTTTCTCCAGGGTTGTTTGGAATCCATATCTGAATCAGATAACAGACAAAAACAATGAAGAAAAGAAAAAAATAGCTAAACAACACTTTAAAAAATTTACAAATACTCAGTGGGTTTTATGCTTGATGCAATCACAGTTTTATCAAAGATGTTCAGGACTGGCTTTTATATCTCTTTCACTATCATGGACACCAAGAACTCATAGTCATACTCATACTTCATAGTCCTAGGCTATAGATTATACTTCATAAGTCTAGTGGCCTACTTCAAGTCAAATATCAATTTTCTCCCACCCCTCCAGAAAAATAATAATTAATAAAGAATAATTAATTTTGTAATAAAGCAGGTAAGTTTGGCATGTGTGTTAATTTCATATTCTTTCCCTGCATTGTCATTACTAGGCGTTAGTCTATACTATTACTAGTGACTTTGATCTTGGCAAAGGACCGTTAACTCGGTTAAGAAGAGATTAGACATTAAGTTGACAGTAACTTGGGAAACGTTATTCTCATTAGCCTAGTATCCGTTAGGCCGAACGCTAGTCTAGGCCTACCTAGCCCCAACTGCCTCCTGCGTAATTAGGCCTGTAGGCTAGGACCTGACAATACCACTATGCTACTGTACCAAGGTTCGCATAGGCTAGGCTAGCCTAACTTTAGGCCCTAACTATTAAGTTAGGGTAATTGGTTAGAGACTTATTATCAAATTTCACTAAGTTACCGTTTTTCTAAAGTTAAAACCTGACGCAGACCGTGTGAAGAACAATTGCAAATGTTACTCTTAACAAATTCACTTAAAATGTTACGTATATATAGTACATAACAGCATCTATAGCTAAGTTAGGTCTAAAAATTGTACATACCGTTATCATGGTCAGCAGACGACTTTTCACATGCTAGTGTTGTGACGGAAGTAGTGAATGAGTGCTGCATTATTGGTTGAATGTGCCGCTGACTGTTGTACTAGCTTCAGACTGGGCAAGTTGAAGTCTAACCATACTTCAAATGCAAACTCACAGAAGTTTACAGTATTCTGTAGTCTAACTTAGCCTAGCTTAGGGTTATCATGGCTGCTGTCACGAAAGAAAATGTTCTCATGATAACGTCTTCAATTGCAGCAATACAGAAGTTACGAACTGGTGTTTCGAAAACTTTTTCTCATCTAAACCAGGGTATCACTGCTTCCAAAGATGAAGGAGAGGCGAAGAAAGCCTTTGTAAAGCAGTTTCAAGAAGATTTAGTCGGTGTAAAAAACAGCTTTGAGTAAGAACGATATTAACCTTTGCGCATTGTCTTTTTAATTTTAGCATACAGTAAGGCCAGGGTATGGATAATTCAACGCATCAGTTACAAATAGAAACGTTGAATTCATTGTCGGCCGAACTATCAAAAACAGATAAGGCCTTTACCTTATCCTGAAATTTCTATCACACTTGAGATATCGGAAAAGAACAAACAACTCAATAAAAGTTACCTGCCTATGTGGTTGCATGAATGGAGAGTATTTAACAAAAAATATTTGAGCTACTCTGACCCTCTATCCCTGCATGAAGTCATGGTGGTGATGGACCATTAATGAGAATAGTTTGTTTGATGCCTTCGAAGTGAATTTCATATCAGTGGGGTATTCAGTACTTTGTGCCATTTAAATCTCAAGATAAAATATTTTTTCAAGCTAGGCTAACTGTGGCAATCTAATTCTTTTTGTTATTCAATACCAGTTTGTTCTTAGTTCTTACTGCCATACTGGTTACCTATATCGTCAGAAAATTTGATCGAAATCACTCTTTAACTAATTTATATCAAGATAAAAGCTTTCACATAAAAATCAGAAGTCATGTTGAATTTTTGGCCATCTATAGCAATAAGTCCTATCTTGCTACAGTAGTCCTACCATAACCATAGTTTGACAAGTAAGTCCTTTCTGTTACCTAGGCTTATAGCTACTGGTCCTTACTTCTCGAAACAAGGTTTAAGCCAGCCTACTCATAGTGCCATTCAAACAAATTCAAGCTAAGTAAATGGTGATTTATGTGAACCTGTTATAGTTTTGCTTATGCCTCCAATAACTGGCTGAAGTGACATTTATTTTCAGTGAGCTGGAGACATCCATTGCCTCTTTACAACCATTAAAAGAGGCAGCCAATATGGGAAACCTTGGTCAAATCAGCTTGGATCCAGTACTAGACAAGACTCCAATATATCCACAGGTGTTACAGACTTACAAGTGGTCTACAAAGGTAAATACATACTGTAATTGACAATGTATTTTACATTACAAAGACTTTAACTTGGGTTACAGTTCTCTGAATATTATTTTGTTATAATTTTCTAGTCTACTTAAGTTATTACGATATAGTATTGGTATACAAGTGTTACAAAAAAATGTTTTAAATTGTAGTAATTTTTATTTTTTTACATCCAGCTTCGAGAGCATGCACAGGCGGCTGACAGTATCCTGAACAGACAAGCACCTAAGAGGACCTATGGACACATCAGTGTACTTTCTAAGAAGAGGAAAGCACCGCCATCCAGTCATACCTATAACCCAGTGTAAGTTCCACAATCAAGTGTTGTTGTGAATTAAGTGTTGCTGTAGTTGACATGTCGCTGAACATTCTCATTAATAGCTTGTATGCAAAATATTTGTGTTAAGTCAAACCAGATATCACATTTCTTTATGAGATGTTTCTTCCTCTTTGGATGCTCTTCGAAGGTAAATGTGTCACTTTTAATGGTATAACCAGAAGCATGTGGGAGAGATGAGGGAGGTGGGGGGGGGGGGGGTGGAGGTGGTGCTTGAGATGTTTCACACTCTCTGGATGTCTCTTCAAAGGTAATTGTATAACTTGTGTAACCATTGCCAGGATGCAAGGGGGGGGGGGGGTAAGGAGGTGCTGTGGGAGGCTAAGGGGTCTGATGGCTGATATCAAGATGGTGCAAATAAACAAATTTAATAAGTGACAGGAACTGATTTCCCCACATCGCCCCTTGAAAGTGCCTTGCATTCTTCTACACAGGCAGTGCTTCTGTCCATCCCGTACCCTCCCCACCAATCATACAGTTCACTAATGAAGTGTCCATGCTAGTAAAAGCATTACAAAAGTAGGAGGGGAGAGGAGCGGAAGTATTTTCGGTGACAATTTTTATTCATCAACAAGTTTTCATTTCTTTGATAAAATATTTCAAAATGCTAACCAAACTCAAAAGGCTGCTTGATGTCAATTCTGTATGCTTTTTTCTACATGTAATTTAACTCAACACATTGCAGAGACAATGCTGCTGTTGCTAGTAGTCATTAAATTTATTATTTCTTAAACAATCCTAAGAAAGAGTTTACTAGGTGGCTGTCATGATAACAGGCCAATACGTTGCTTGTGTTTCACTGTAACAACATAGCTAAAATATTATGAATTTATTCTATTTATTTCTTTCATACAGACATGTTGACAAGTTTTTTGACACATGGCAGAAGAATTATACTAGTGTCGAGGTGAAAAGAGTTCAACAGTCACCTAATGTTTTTCAGGTTTGAAACAAACACTTTCATTATTACCTAAGAATGTCAAGTAAATAGGCTTTGCTCTTGGGATTATGAGCATTAATAGTACATAGCAAATTGAAGTCTGGTCAGATAAACTCACAGCAAATTTCCTTTTACTGAAATTTTCCAATTTAAATTGTTCAACTTTTGTCTTGTAATGTATAGAACTATGAAGTTCTTTGACTTGCCATGTCAGATTTCATATATATTATGTTAGCCATGCACCCTTTAAAATTTCAATCATTTGTGTACAAGCTTAATTTTATGGTGTGGGAAATATAGGGATAAACAGTTACCTATTATTTCATCTACGAAAATGCTGTTCAGTTATTCCTTGCTTTCCTGTTCTCAAGACCAGTACTAGTTAAGGCTGTACTAATATTACAAAATAAGAAAATCTTTGCCATTTGGAGTTTCTTTCTGAGTTCCCACAATTTCTTTGGGTGTTTAAGTTTCTTTAAGTTTCTTCGAATAGTTAGAAAACTATTTTTAAGTATCAATCCTTAAGCTTAAGCTAAAAAAAGAAGTGTACGAATGCATTCATGTTCTTTATTTATCTCAACAGGTTACTTTAGGAAGAACTTTACAGGTCGTCTTGGTACTTCAAAGTTTTATTATTGAACGAGTGATCGTTCGAGCTCACCATGAAGTCATATTACAGGTTGACGGCACCGTGAGTATTTGTGTTGTTATTACACCCATCACATCTCTGTTTAGGCTATGGTAATATTTATATTAGGTTTAACCTCAGCATAGGCAGATCAAGCACACTATTTATATATTATGCCCAAGCTAAAATGTTTGTGGAAAATTTTCTTATATCACTTATTACTGTGCTAGGATCAATGTGTGAGAGGGATATTATATCTTGTGAAACCTTAGCTTTTTTCTCGCACTCCATTAAACTTTTGGTACATACAATAGCTTTTTAAGGTCAAGTATTGAAAGCATAATTCTATGTTGAAACAGTTGTACCCTATTTCAAAGTTTTTCACTTGCAATATACAGACCCCGTACCCAGTGGATTGATATGGGGGTATATCAATACAGGATGGAGGGGTCTATGGGTAGGGGGTGTCCCCTGTCCCCATCCCTTTTGAGAAAAGTTTTCCCATCGCAGGAGGCTTAGATTCCAACTGATTCACTCTTTCCATCTTTGACCCTACAGCTGTATTCCATTTTCTGTTTGTATACAACCTTACATTTCTTTATTGAGCTATAAATTTTGCAAAATAATGAAACATTTTAGGGGGAACCTGTCCCCCCTCAATGCCCCCCTGTAGCTGTGTGCCTGGTAATAATCATTCTTGCAGTTTTAAATTGTTTGTTAGTCTGAAGAAGAATTTACTTTGACTGTTTGACTGCTCACCATTGTGCTGATTGTTATTTACTTTTCCTTTTCTTTTGTTTAGTTGGACCTTTGGACACAATCAAAGTATGCTGTCTTCAGAAAGGTATGTATTAATTATATGCAAATCAGAAAAACAAGTAATGAATTGAAAGTAAGAATTGAATACATTTATATCTTTAAACCAGTCAAGGTCAAATGATGCTTCCCTTCTTTTTTTCTCTAACACAAAACCAAAATTTCTCTTGAAATCCTTTCCCTGCTGCCAGATGGATTGTATAAAATAAAAACCAATATGTGATCCACTGTTAGGCCAGTGTCCTCATTTCTGTTATGATTTCGAGGAATAAAGTAACAGCTTATGTTCTTAGGTAGTGTAGCTCTCCTTGAAGGGTAAATTTCTTTACTGAATGAAGACCCCAAGCCAATTCTCAGCCAGTGTGGAACCTTAGAGTGTGTTTTAAGACTTCTCATCCAAACTTATTATTCCAGTGTTCTTCATCATAAAAATATATTGATCAACCCCAAATTTCATTTTTTTTTCCCCTTCATAGATAACAGACCATGCAACCTCTGCTATGCTCAATTTTCATTTTATGACCATGCCAGAATTATCAGTCAAGTCATTTATGGTAAGTAACTGTCTAATTATCATTCATCCACCAAAATCAGTTTTCTCAAATAGACTTTATATAGAACATGCTAAGTAAGGGTGCTGCAGCTTCCTACAGCCAGGCTGCACATACTCTCTTTTTGTTCCACAGTTTTGTACAATAGGCACTACTGTATCACTATTGTTTCATAATATTGATGCTCTTGCTGAGCAGGGATGTCACAGCTGCTGTTGCTTTCCTTTGTGACACGGTTCCTATTAAAATTTATAGGGATTTTTGTACAACATCTGCAGTATTAAAAGAGAAAGTTCATTTTAAGAACTCTTTCAACTGCTGGTAGGCACTTGTGATGATTGAAGTGATGTTTGTGTATCCTGTAGCAAGACTTCTTGACTGTCCAACAAATATCTTACGATTACTGCAGATTTGTTTTCATATGTTTGTATTCCTCTTTGTGTCTTCTTTTCCTTCTAGTGGAGGCTCAACAATTATACCTTCAGTTATAACTTCAGTTGTAATTTCAATAATAACTTCAAAATAAAATAAAACTGTTAGCAAACTGCTTATCCACTAGAGAGCCTGTGTAAGAGAATGTGTAAACGTAAGTTGGCCCGACATTTCGATCCTTTGCAGGATCTTCATTTAGCCTCTGAAGAAGATCCTGCTAGGATCAAAACGTCAGGCCAACTTACTTTTACACAGTGATAACTTCAGTTAGAGCTTCAGTTTCAGTTATAACTTAAGTTTCAGTTATAACGTTAGTTATAACTCCATTTTCAGTTGTTGCTCTACAGTAATAACAACACTTAAAAGTTATAACTTCTAACAGTTATAGTTTCTTCTTTTCCTTGTAGTTGTGGCTCAACAGTTATTTAAGACTATTCACAATGCCTTGTAAGAAGTGTGGCAGAATTCTTAAAGGAAACATGCCTCCCACATGGAGGGACTTTGTTACTCTCTCAGCACTCCATGAGAGCTGTCGGCAATGAGTCGTTAATATAGTCTCTAATGTGGAGTATACCTGGAGGAATCAGAGCCACTGCTTGGAATCTGTTACCGGTTATCTGGAGTGATCAAGGCACTGCCTGGCATCGCCTGGCATCGTGGCCAAAGGAAGCAGAGTTTGCCAGAGACACTTGTTGCAGATTTTACAGGCACTGTTGTAACAAGACCTTATTTAAGTTATGTCTCTCTCAAAACCATTTGGAGTGCTATATTTTATGGAGTTGACTTCACTCTTAAGTATGTACCAGAAGAAAATGCAAGGCAAAGCTTGGTGGCATTTTGGCTGAAGGCAGCAAAAGTTGGTTGAAACTTTAGAATAAGACACTTGTTGGATAATTTTACAGCCGTTATTACTACAAGTCCTTTCAGTTTTGTACCTCTTTAAGAGTAGTACTATTTTAGTACTGCAGACACAGATCTGTAGTGTGTAGGAGTCCAAGCTGTTGCTTAGAATTGTGACAATAATGAAAGACTGATCCTTTGAAGAAAGTAAGCCTGCACTCTGCAGAGCACCTGTCAATATTCTTATAGGCAGTTTTCTAATGAGCCATTCCCAAATCTCATTGACTGCCTTTGGGTGTCCCCAGAGACAGGTGTGTCAATTACTACCGGAGTGTAGGGTGTGTGTGTATGCTTTCTTGTGTACCCAGTCCACACATTGATATATTTTTAACATCGGGACAACAGTTTCTGAAATACTAAACTCATGTCTCTCTTGGCACTGTTGTCTGCAGACTTTGAATCAGTGACTTATATGATATGCTGCTTGCATTTTTAAAACCATCTTCAAGTACTACTAGAATCAAGGCTTGCACAGTCAATAACAGATGTCTTAATGTGCAACAACCAATGTCCCTGAGGTTATAACTTCCATTCTTTATAATTCCTTGTACTGTTGTACCACTTGGACAAAGTCTAGTTTCTCTGAAGAAGGATCCACAAACAGTTCTGAAAGTTATTATTTGTGGTGGCAATGTGTGTCTCTATCTGCCATGGTTATCCGATTTCAGAATCAAGCTTTACTCATTATTTGCATTCACTGAAAAGTTATTTTTATGTAGTGTTGTATTTTTAGAATGGCAGCAACTATCCTTGTCCCCTTGGGGAGTGGGTGGGGATGAGCACATAGGCTTTATGAAGGATTATTTTCCATATGTAAACATGTACATATAATGTAAATAATTTATTACTGACATCAACAGGAAATAAATAAGAAAATGTATCAAAATTTGTGCTTTCATTGTTCTCTATTTCAGGGCAAGTAAACAAAACGAAGTACCCAAGTTCATAAAAACTGCTTCCTATAAATATGATATAAAGAAAAAGGTTAGGCAAGGCAATTTCTCTGCAGTATCCTTTCCCTAACCACACATATGTAAATTTATCTCTTTTGGAAATGGTATATTAAATGAGTTTATCATGATTTCTACTGGACCAACCAATCGTCTATTTCCCCGCTAGGGATATATCCGTAAGTAACATACTTCTAAGTGGAGGATACATCTGGAGGAGAAGTGTTCATTGAAAGTGCACTTTCTACAGGTAATATCCTTACAATTAAGCCTAACTGTGATTATATAAGGAGACTTTACTCTGTATCATGGTATGAATATTCATAGCACCATTATAACTATTCATTAATATGTGCTATATGCTAATTATATGCATCATTAATATATGCTAAACTACTCTATTTCATGGGTGATGGCAAGATGAACTGCATATATATTTAATATGCCGTTACAAAGAAATACAGTTACGACCCAATAGCAACAGACTCTTTAATAATATCAGAAGTTTAAATACATCGTTCATTTAGAGCAAAAAAGCTTGAAAATTCCAAGTTTTGGTCAATGTTTAAGACACTCCTTTCGTATGTAACTGTGCTAAAACACCACAGAGTAATTCTGAGGAATTTAATATCTTTTAAGGCACTTAAAGAATGATGCACAGACCAACTCTTGGTACGCAGTATATTAATGAGCACAGATCGTTAGTGGATACTGTAACATAACATCACTATGTTCACTAATATGAATAGAAGGAGAACCCAATGATTGACATGGACTGAAACCTGACTTCCCTCCCCACCCCCCCCCCGCCCTCCCTGACCCTGTCAAATATATATCAAACAAGAGAAATCTTCTGGTCTTATTCTGAGTTTTTAGCCTTGTGCGAACAATTTTTCCAGCCAGTTTGAAAGTAAATGTGATATGTATTACATTATAATAGACAAATGTAATACTGTACTTTCTCTGAAGACAATTAGCAATGTTTTTCCTATTACAACAGAATAAAAATTTGGTTTACTGCCAAGTCTGTTGAAAATTTGGATGTAAAAACACGGTAGGGTGTTATTGAAAACGTCGGGTAGAAACTTATTACAGGCAGGATAAGATGGTATAAAAAATATATAGAATGTTAATTATATAGTGTAGTTAGCACCTCATACTGACAAGGTAGGACTTGGAAAAAATTTAAGAATTTTATTATAATACGTCAAATGCAAAGTTACTACTGCAGATAGAGTAGCAACTTCTTTACTACAAACCGAAAAGGCATTAAGAAATAGTGCAGTTAATTAGAAAAAAAGCATACAAAAATATATAAATATACTACCATGTTAATACCACAAATGGGAGGATTTGGGGAAAGCAAAGGAGGAGGGATGGGGAGTTTACACTATATGAATGAATTCTGCAACATGTTAATTATTTTATGGTATAAAATGGTACGTGGTATTATAAATTACTCCCAAATGAAAATACAATGTAAAAAAAATTCACTACAGGGTGCATTCATATAATATAAACACATCAACTGGTGCCAGATAAGGGTCTTAATCGTAGGTGTCTGTGGCCCCTTCAGTGGTTAAAACTATTGGTAAAAATATGATGTTGCCCCTCTTTCAATTGCTAGTGGATGCATAGACAAACTAAAAGATGCAATAATTTGAAAAGTCTTGTTTTAAGTTATCTAAAGTAGTACATGTTACCTGGTATATTCGGACACATATCATAGAATAAACACTTTACATGAACATCTTGCTCAAAGCCATACACAATGCAAAGAAAATACTCAATTATATTCATTGAAACTGCTGGAATACTAAGAACGAATTTGCTTGTTTGGAAAGCATCGGTTAAACGGGTAAGTACGTGGTTTCGATGAAAGGATGAAGTACATCATACACAGGCCAAATTGCGTAAGTCTTTGATCAATTGCATTTGAATCTACGGAGGGTTTGGATTGGTCAGTTTCCAATCTTGGAAATGGATCTACACTCCCTGATGCCAGACGGCCCCAAAGTCAATCAAAATTTCAATCTGAAAAATATGATTCGGGATGGCATAAATTATTGGGTAGGTTTGTTCTGAATCCATTAATTATGGCAGGTAAAAATATATCAGTTATATATCAGTTACAGTGCAATTTAACTCCCAGTTTTGATCAGTTTCATGGGATGCAAATGTGCTGATAGTAGTTCATGTAGTTAAAATTGTAAATACCATCTTCTAGGTTACTTTATAGACCAGCTACAAACAAGAAGCATTTCCAGGGAGGGATACTTTTACTCAAGTAAACATTAATTATATACTCTGTCCATTTAACCTTGAACCAAAGCAGAGCTTAAGATATCCCATCTCAAAGTTGAGGGTTGTTCCATTAATACATAGCCAATGGATAATATTTAATTATAATAAAAGACTAATGACATTAAATATTCAAACTGTAGAAGGGTTATAAGAATAAAAAATATCAATGAAATGGGTCTTTTTTTTGGATATATAGCAAAAATTGGTGGGAAAACAATACAAAATTAGAACAACAGATATCAAATGATAACATTATATAGCGATATGAAACCTTTACATTATGTTTAAGTAACCAGCATTCAACAAACTACAAATGTATACACTGTTAGAGCACCCTGCACCTTTGACCTAAATATAAGCACATACAATATTTAAAATATACTACCACATATGAAATTTCCTTCAACTGTTTACTGTTTTCTGGTCAGCTTATGATTTTTTTCTAATCATAACTGAATACTACATTTTTGCAATGATAAGGGAGGAAGTTTAATGTCGGTTATACCAATGTGAGAGGATATATAGCTTCGATATGGATAATATTCCAATTCTGATTGATATATTCCAAATTTGAGTTAAAATGTTGAATTGGAAGCCACCAACGTGTAAGTAATCCATAAGCCCTTGCGGGCTTCTCCCACATTTGGGGTGGCTTAAGCGTGGTTAAAATAACTGCTGATTATTATTAATAAAAAAGGAGGAGGGGGTGGCATTCACACATTTTAATCCTAACAACAACAAAAATGGTTACAAGCACAATCTTGATATGAAAACTTAATTATGGCTGAATTGAAATAATCTATAGTCTATACTTGCATTGGAATGCACCATTTGACATATTAACATTTACCCAGATCCCGCACCCCCCCCCCCTTCATGGAAGGCCCACTCCAACAGTATCAGGGCGACATTCCTTCCTTTCTGAAATGCTGGATCTGCCACAGGTTAGTGTGATGACACAGGAATCAAATGAGGTAAACCATCAACACTTCCATCCTCATTGGTAGTGTTATACACTATGTTGCTACAGCCATCGGTATAGACAAGCCACAATCTTGTACTTTGTATTTTTACTGATGCCTTTACACAAGGGGTACCCCAGAGGCGGCCTACAGGACAAATCCTGCACGTTACTCAATCAAGGTATATAGTCAAATTTTGATTCTTTGCTCCAATCAATGATTTTTCTCTAGCCCTCTTAAAAATATTAATTGAGAACCCCTGCATTATACCTTCTGGGAAAACATCCTGGAAAAGTCACAATCTTTGTGAAATGCAAAAAGTTACTTTCACTGCAGCAAACTGACTATCATAGAATAAAACCAGAGACAGAGACAGAGTAAAAGCAAAGAAAATAAGTTCAGTTAGTAAGTTACTTTAAAGCTGACTTCAAAAGTACTTTTCTTTTAAATTGCATAGCTATAAAAATGAACAATATTTAATTCTGCAATGTGCTCATATGTCTGGTGGGTCTATAGTTTAATGTGATTACATAACTATGGGAATGTTTGGATTACGAAAAATCAGCTTCCCACTCCCATCTGTTTTATCCATTTCTTTTTTGTTAACGTGCAGTTTGATTGGCCATTTCCATCTTATATTGCCGTAAATGGTAAGGTACTTATTATCATTCATAATTGTTACTTATTACAAAACTATAATAACAAGGCACACTCTGAATCTTCGATTTAATTTTGTTTCTATGTTGTAATGGTCATGTTAAATGTAATGATGGCACTCCATGTAAAATTTGCTGAAGCAGATCCTTGTGATACACTGAAGGGGGGATTCTGTTGGTTTAGGAATCCAAACTGTGACATTACCTTTAGGTAACTTACACTTGAATTTTCATTCCAAAATAATTAACAAAATTTATAAATTTCACATGATGGTACGAATGCATTATGCTGGTCTGTGAAATACTTCACCTCCCCCCCTCCACCAACCCTTCCACCACAAACCTTTGGCAACCATGATGGCAATGAAATCCTCCTTGATCATTTCCAGTTTTCTTTGGTTAATTGTTTTTCATTTTAATTTTTGTTAATCTAATCAAGATTATGGTCACAACAATTAAGTAGCTAGCCTGGAATGATATAATTTCAAAATGGGCAAATTAAATACATTCATTTTAATCACATATAGAAATAAGTACTTTATGTCTAAACTAACAAGACAAGACTAACATCTTTCTTGATTGTTTCAAGCTTTACTTTGTAAATTGTTTTTTTCATCTTAATTTTCATCAAATCCAATCATGATTATGGTCACAACAATTAAGTAGCTAGCCTGGAATGATATCATTTCAAAATGGTAAAATAATTACAATAATTTTAATCACACATAGAATTAAGTACTTTGTGTGTAAATTAACAAAAGCAAGTACATATTAAACAGTTTTAAGGTTGGTGCTTTGCGCGAGTAAAGATTTGCATTTTTTAGAGAAATGCTTCTCACAGAACTGAATAATCATTGTTATTGATTTTTTAATTATGGGTCAAAAGAATGAACTGATGAAAATGAAAGGCAATAACTCTATATGAAGATGAAGCTAGTTTTGATAACAGGGAAATAAAGTTTACTGCTGCTTCTGCCATTATTGATGCACAAACAGCTACACTTATTAAAGACCTTTGATTAAAGAAATGGAAAATATGTATGAAACATTTTAGTTTATTTTTTTTTTTGTAAGAAAAGCTTTCAAGCTTCTTTCAAGCAGGTGGCAATTCGACATAGCATTCTAAAACAGTACATGCTAATGACTTTACTGTATGTAATAGAAGCTTAACTGTCTACAATAGCCTCGGAAATTTCACCTCTTATAAAAGCAACATGTCGGGAAAAAGTTCTGTTAAGAGAAACTAGGTCCTTTCGCTTAGAAAATTTGGAAGATTGTATTAGTTGTTTGTTTTGCAAAATGCCCGTTACCATGTTGATCTACAACAGAAATATCCTTTAGAAATTGTGAGGTGAAGAGAAGAGTGTGGAATGCTCATCAGTCCGAGACCTTTGTCATAATTCTGAATGTTCTACGCTTTCCTTGACGGAATCTTCCTTTCCCTCGACGCTGGGAACGTTGCGTAATTCTTTTTCTTCCTTTATCGCCGACTGTGAGTTTGTACCGTTTGAGATCACCTTGTCCTCACCGTCCTTCTTTTCCAGGGCTTCTCCGTCTTTCGTGGTTTCGGCAGATTCGCCGGTGGGTGTGTCGTCCTGGGCCTCCTCCCAGATACCGGAGGTCTCCGTATCGCTGATGTAATTGGGTTCTCCAGTATAGTGGGTCGGAAACACAAAGAGGGGATTCACAGAGTACGTCACCAGGTCTCGAGGCTCAAAATGTTTCGACCATTCTGCCCTGTTGAACGTGAAAGTAAAAACCAAAAAGAAGAAAAAAACTGTGTTAAATATTGAGTGCTTCTCTGACAAGGTGAAAACACTGACATCTAAAACCAACCACATTAAGGATAAGTTTGATAGAGATATGTTTTGCAAATTGTAAAACTGAGAACTCTTAGTTCAGTTATATCTGAAAATAAATCAAATTTATGGGTCCCTCTGGAAAGTTTGTAACCAGTACACAAATTCCGGAACCTTTTTCTCTGTTAGAAATATGTTGATTCAAAATAAAGCATAAATTAAATTGAAACTATTTAGTTATTAGTAAAAATTCAGAAAGTTGGCACCTGAACTTCAAATTACTGCAAAATTGTCATTCTGTTAACTGTAGCTCTTGGTACAAAATGAGCAGGTTTGGGCAAACATATTGCAAATGACTATAACACAAGGAAAGGAACTGCATTTAGACAGTTTTTTAATGGCCTTGTTTTTATTCAGAGTAAGAATAGAACATATAAATAAAGCAATAAAAAAAATGAATTAAAAAAACCCAAACACATCTTATTAACCCAATCACCAGACATGGAAGTCTAGAATATCAATGAAAATAAACAATATAACAACAAATCTTGAACTTCCCTGACCTTGGGTGTTTATTGAACATGATGGGAAGGTATTCATCGACCGGTACCATCCTTCCTAGAGGTTTCTGCCCCAGCAGTTTCTTGGCCCCCTCTAGCGTCAACATATAACTTAGAGTCCAATAGCTGTAGCTGGGATGCACCAATATCTTGGATCCATTCAGGTAGCTTTCCACTTTGCCGTTGAGAATCTTGCGACCGACATAGCTGGAGAAGCAATGAAGAAATCATTTAGTGATGGGTTGATGTATCCATGACTGTTTTTTTTACAGTTACTAGACATTCCCTGCCATGTGTATTTATGGGGTGAGCACTCGAATGGCACAAATCATACCTGTAGAAGCCAATGCACAAGCTGGGCTAAGAAACATGAGACAACTACCTCACTATGATCCCTACTTTTATGTCAAAATTAAATTCTCCTCCCTTTCACCCTCACCTGGGATATTTTGTGCTTGATTATTTTGCTACACTGATGTAACAGGTGTAATAGTAGAAGAGGGCACAGGTATTGAAAGGAGGGAAGAGGATAAAGGTAAGTAACTTTATCAGACTGAGATACAACTCTCTTTAAGCATAGTATAATTGTGTTCTCTTATTTGTTAATTAAACTTTGGAGTAATTAATTTACTGACAACATATCTACTTAATAAATTTTTCATTTGAGGATTGTCTGAAGACCAAATCACTGACTGACTGATTAACTTGTTGGACTGACTGACTATCTGTCTGGCTGACAGACAGACAGACAGAAAGACTGACTGACTTATTGGGTGACTGATTGACTGACTACATGACTGACTTATTGATTGACTGACTGATTGAGAGACATACTGACGGACTCACTGACTCACTGACTGACCGACTGACTGATTTACTGACCGACTGACTCACTCACTGACTGACTGACTGACTTGAAAGGTAGCAAAGAATCTGTTATTTCCTTTAATGTCATATTTGCTTTAATATTTATTTTCACAAAGGACCATAATAGTACCACATGATGGACACTGTACAGCATTGCAATAACAATATCATCACACCTACCACCTACAGGCATGACATGTCACAGGGGAACATCTCCTATCAAGGTATACTACATGGGACCTTTGACACAGAAACAGCTCATGAGTCATTGTGTAAGTAACATCATGCTGACTGATTCCAAATTTCATTACCAGACAAGTTACTGAATGCATGTTACACCTGCAAAGGTCATGAAATGATGTCAGCCCTGTTGTAACTCAAGGGTGCATATGGGAAATCTAGGTTATATGCCAGTCATCTTAATTTGGTGTCCACTGTATTTCAAGATTCCCTGTATCCATACCATATACAGGTTCCGACCCTTGGAAAAACACAAAGGTTTCTAACAGTGAAAGTGTAAATTTTAAAGTAAAACTTTTACCAGAGGCATTTCTTAAGTCCAAGGAAAACATTATACTGTGTCAGTACTGAAAGCTATCCATGTAATTGATGGGGTGGGCATGAAATCGACCAGATGGGATACAAGGGAATAATTTAGAGTTCAATTTTTCTGTAGCAGATCTTAACTCTTTTAACTTTTGTCTCTTATAAAATACAATTGCTCCTGTGGGAAAACTACTGTACTGTATGTACATGACTAGCAATCTGACAATTTTACATAGCATTTTGCGACTCGGTACTGGTCGATGAATTATTCCCTGGACAAAGTGAAACTTCGTACCCAATCACTTAAAGGCCCCAAATACTGCAATGATAATAACAGACATATTGCATTATCTGGGGGAATAACACATCAGACTATTTTACCAACTCAATTTCCATCCAATTATGTTGAAATATTCTATCCCACATAGGATCTATACATATACAATATCCCCATGGTTACATGGTATATATATTCCTGTCTCCTCTTGCTATTAAGCCCCGTAGGCTGCGTTACACAGGGTCTTTAAAACCACCTCATGGGCCGCAGAAAACGTGCCATGTGAAACTTACAGGATTTTGTGATCCCACTTTAGAATGCTAGAAAACACATGTGACTTCCATCTGCATTTGGAAACATTTCTAGCAAAAATCTCTTCTGAGGATTAGAAGGTTCTTGAACTCCAACCACTGACAAGTGAGAAAGTAAAGGGCTCAGGAAAAGACAAGAAGAAAGAAAAAAACCAGGAAAGCTACCCCCTAGTTTGCAGCAAGCCTGAAAACTTGCTGATATATCAAATTTAAACAGCAAACAGGATCTATGCTCATTGTCCTCCAACTGACTCACACCTGACTTCTTTCATAAGCTGTCTAAGTAAGGTAAAAGTTACACAGTTAATTTAATCAATATTGCTGGGAGCGTTAACAACACACCTGTTCACATTATCAAGTTGAGTGACTCTTGATGGCCTCCAAGAGCACAAACAACCTTCTTGAGTCATGTCTCTAAAGTGAACTCCTTCAACAAATTCCAACTTCAAATTTACACTACTGTTAAATGCGGTTTACCGTACACAATCCAATATCGAAGAAAGTAGCAGTTAGTAGTAGTACTAATTTGTAGTAGTCATCAAGTCATCAAGTGACTTTTGAACAATCTTTTATTGAAATCATTAAACATGATGTCATATATTGGAAATGTGATGTTTTGCGAGTTTCCTCTCACATTAGGATGACAAGACTCTAGAAAAATGCTCAAATCTATCAGTATCTTTACTAAACTGTCTGTGAATTTTCAGACTACATCATTAATGATAGTGTTGCAGTGCCAACCTTAGCAACAAACTAGCGCATGCACTCAAAGTCCACAGAGCCAGTGAAGATTCCAGAAGACAGCTCAATTCTCTCGTTATAAACCATGCAGACAATTCCCATAAACTATGGACTTTGAAATACTGAATGTTACAATCATCAAAGTTAAATATATTGCATATCCCATTGCATCACATTCTACTGCATTGTACCGCATTGCACTGTATCGAAGAGTGTAGTCGACGTCAAATATGCCCCCGTTGTTTGGGGATCCACTCGAGGAAGGCAACGACCCTCTTGGCCGCACCAGTAACATTTGATTTGACAAAGAATAAATCCTGACCAATCCTCTTAAGTTTTGAATGACTGATGAGTAAAACTAAAGTACTATTAAAACTAAAGATAAGAAAATAATAAATTGTTAGGCAATGAAAAAAAATGAAAAAAAGAAGAAGGAGGGGTGTTTTTAAAAATACTTGTCCTCTAAGCCTCATATATAAACTGAGGGAGGCAGTTTGATAGCAGACACCTTTAAACATACATACAGTACAATATATATATCACTGATTCAATTGTTGACAATGCCTCAGGGCTGTTTTGCTGATGTCAACAAATAGTGAATTTACTACAGAGACTCACTGCCTGGTACAAAGCCAGACTTTGAACCCAGATGTGAAAATCAATCATTCAAGTGATATTTTTTGAGGGAAAAAAAAAATCATAAATAGGAAGGACACAATGTTAGTCAATAACTAGAGCTCTGTCTGGGTATCATTTAATGTTTGTGTTAAGGAACATGCCAATGAAGAACGACAACAGGAACTAATAACAACAAGTCAACGAGGGGAAGTAAGAAACTACTAGAAATACAAGGCTTCCTACAGGTTATCAGTGTACAGCAAATATCCTGAAAGGTCATATAAAGGTCAATCATTTTAAATCCTCTCAAAGCAATTACCTTCACTTTAAAGCATATTATTGTTTAATCCAACAGTTGTCTGTATCTGCAATTAATCGGGATGATCTGAGCCTCAAAAAGGGTTTGGGCAATTCTAGCATTCTAAAATATAAGACCAACACTGATAACATTTGGAAATATGCTATTGTAGAAAAAGTTGACTTGTATAAAAAATGGCTGTAAATTTTCTACATTGATGAGTAACAAACACAAACTGGTAGCAATTTTTGATATGCACCAAAAAAAATATGATTTTAAACATTAGGCGAAATCTCACAAGATCTTTAGTTGAGACGTAAGGTAAATATCATTTATTCTGAGAGGAAGATGATACGCTTACAAGAAATTTGGGCAATGATTAAAATTATGACTTCCCTGAACATGGACATCAGAGCAAACAGAATGAAAAGTAAAGTAACTTTCTTAAATTAACGAAGGGTTAATCTGATTAAACAAAAAGTTTCATCTTTCAACAATCATATTGACGGTTGGGAGCACGATACTTAGATAGGTTTCCAAGTAGCAGCATGTAAATATCTTTTCCTTCCCTAAAACTTTCACATCGCCTCCTATCAGAATAATTATCCTTTCAGAAAGATCTTTTACATCTGAAGTAAATCTGTAACAGAAAACTGACCAGGTAGTTGTTCATGAACTTGAAAAGGGCAAAGAATATTGTAGGATATAAATTCTAAACAATTACAATGGATATTGACAAGAAGCACCAAACCCTGACCAACAAATGAGTGTTGAAAACATAGAACTTCAAGCAAATTCCACAAATCTCTACAACCAAAAACTTCAGAATAATATAAACATGGTACTCACATCAAATCCCATTTGTGTCCCTTCTGAGAAATCTCTTCTTCTAGGTAAAACATTTTAGCCCTGAATTTGTACTCAAATCTGACATCGTCTTCAATGATGAGAATTTTCTCGTACCCTTTCTCGACAACCTTGAGGGAACGATAAAGAAATAGTTTATAAAAGTTGTCATGAAGCAAAATTAGGTGTGGAATGATACAGTTACATCCACACATCTGTGCACAGGTCTATGGCAGTATTCAGCTTTTTTTACGGCCATTTTAGCATATCTAGCCATTTTTGTGTAAACTAGTCGGTCACTTAAATCCAGATAAGAACTTTCCAAGTTTCTCAACCTGTTGTGATCAACCTTAACGTCAATGGTTGCCATTTATTTCAACTTAAGGTTCATTTCTTTATCCTTTTATAATTTTAAATTCTGGTTAATTTTGGTAATTAACCTCATTACTTGATGATGACAGCAATAACATTAGCGCAGAGCTTAATATGCAAATTAATTAATGTTAATTTGGCTTCCACAATGCAAGCAATGTAGGCGGCCTAGGGTAAGTGCTAATATTGTATAGTACTTCACAACCAGTTTGCTGGCTGCATTCACCATGACAACAATACCCTATAGTACTTCACAACCAGCTGGCTGCCTAGAATCACCATGACGATAATTCTGTACATTACATCACAACCAGCTGGTACAAGCACTACATTTAAGCAAGTAACAATGTTCTTGAATTTACAAACAGCTGGTCTATGCAAGGAAGAGTATGCAAAGGAAGAGCTTTATTACTTTAGAGTTAAAGGCATTAAAATGTGAAACCAAAAGATGGATTCCTTAACAGTACCAAAATTCAGTAAATAGAGTCAAATCCAACTTACATCACCATGTAAGCTTTTCACAGAAATGTGTGTCACAAACTTATTAATAGCATGGGTACTCCAAACTGTCAGACCAATGCCTATAGGACCTGTTAAAAAACACATTCAAATCGAAACACCCATTTACAGCCATTTTAGCATAACTAGCTCAGGTTTTGTGTCACTGTACAAAAATTGCTTAAAATCAGAAGAGTACTTCCAAAGTTTTGCAACCTGCTGTAAACAACCTAAATGGTTTGACCATTTATTTCAAACTTTTAAGTTGCACGTCCTTTACATTTATCCTCTACATTTTAAAATTTTCTGCTAGATAAGAACCCAGACAATTACATCTGTTCTAATTTTTCCAAGGGAATTAAACTGAACGTAAAATTTTGCAGACTGACTACCACTGATGGGTAGACAATATTAAATTATGGGAAGCAGCTGAAACACCTGTTCGATCCCATCGGATACCGCTTTCAGGAATCTATTTCATAACTGACCTTTTGACCTTCCATGTAGATCACAATCCTGGCAATGGCTGCCAGAAGTTAATAACAGACTGACACAAAATGTTTAAGGTTATTGAAATGTCACTGAGAATCTATATATTGATAATTTCAAAAACAGATGGAAGTCGAATGTGATGACAAATCTCTGTTGAATTTCGATGCTGGTGATGTAAAGGTTAAATCCTGAGTCATGCAGGATACTTAAAGGAGCATATTTATATATATATCTAGTTTGAAAATAATACCAATGAAAACAAGAATAAAATTAATCATATTTTATGACAAAGATATGGTGAAATTTGGTGAAATTTTTGAACTGTTACTGGCAACAGCATAATTCAATAATACCTGCATCAAGTTTTTGAACCGTTACTGACAACAGCCTAATTCAGTAATACCTGCATCAGGATCACACTGAAATGTGTTTGTAGAACTCTTTAAAAAGGAAATACTCAATGAAGATAATGATTCATTAACCAAAAGTTACTTCTTGATGAAGCATTGCACTATGAATACACTTATTAGCTAAGATATAATTCCAAATGTATCACATTTCGTATTTCAAATAATGAGTATCAAACAGAAAACAAACTTTTGAGAAAGCCCATGCCTCTAGAATACACCTTTAAGAAATGAGTGAAGATGTTGACTCATAGCAAAGTTATGAGGGTTAAATAATGGCTATTTTAACAGGAAAGCTCAACAACTTTCTCCCCTCTTGGAGTGGTGGAAGAGGGGGAAGAGGGGGAGGCACAAAGTGAAGGTAACCCACATGGCCCTGAAAATAAAAATTTATAAACTATGGATAATTTCAAGAACAAAATATGTGGTTATTCTACCAAAAACATGGCCTAAAAGCAAATGGTATATCTCACAGCTTCCCCAAAACTTTGTGGGTTATCAACTTACCTGTCTTCTCACAGCCTTAGCAATCTCACTCTATATTTCACTCTCATGGTACACAGGGTATAGTGAGAGTGTTAAGGTTGTGACAAGACAGTCACAGTGAGGAATATCGGTGTCAATATATGCAAATTTATGCACAGACTAAAGATTGACTCAAAGTCCCTGACCTTATAGATAGATATAAATAAAAAGTATGTTACTTACCTCTTGCCAAATGTAGTAATGGCTGAGAAAGCAACCAATTTCTCCCTTTGTAAGAGTTCTCTTTGCCCAGGGGTCTAAATACCCTGGGAGCATGTCAATTCCAAGTCTCTCGATTTCAGTGGTAGTCATAGCTCTGAAGCAAAGTGTTACAAAGATGGGATAAAACAACTGGCAGTTTTACTTACAGGATTTACTTTTACAGTTGTACCTTAATCACTTTTTATTATATTTTCCTGTTTGTTAAATTAATAGAGATTGGATTGTCAGGGATAGCTTCCTACAGTAAGTTGTACTTAGATCCAGTAATAATGCTAAAATATTTTTCTTGTGATAAAACTAACTATTGATATTTGTATAAACAGGCAAAGCACTGTTACCTCCTGTTCTCTGTTGTTATGGTATAATGTATCAAGTTGGTACAGTAGAACAGTTCCATACATTTAACAGGACAGAATAAAAACTGTGTAAAGAGATAATATATCCCACAATTTTGGGTTTCTTTTTAACAAAGTTGCAAAAATTATCATTTTTTGATACACTCATACTGAGTTCTTATCAATCTGCTAAAGTGGTTTCCACGCTGAAAGGTGTCGGTAATATACACTGCTGTGAAATGTTTGTATCTTCAGTACTAAACACAATTGCAATATTTTGTCAAATGGATGTTAAAAAACATAACTACTAGGTTATTGTTGGCTAACGTTTGGGCCAATTGAAGTAATTTCAGGCCACTTCATGTCTTTGAAGAGAAACAAGACCTTGTCCTAAGTGAGTGAAGACTTCCATAATATAAGAATGAAACCTTTGACCTTTTTTGAGCCAAAAATCCAGTCTGTCATAATATAGCAAATAAGAGTTGCCATGAATTGGCCATTACGTCAGCTATCCAGTGAATTCTAACTTGCACCTGGCCAAGACTTCTTCAATAAATTCAGAAACTATTTTAGTCTGATGACGTAAAGGATAAAGGTTAAAAGGGGAAACGTATATTCTGTATGCTACCTCAATATCTTGTAATTTGAAAAAGATGAGAAGTTAACATACTTTCCATCAACAGCATCGAATGGTTTTGCAGCGATTCCGAGCTCTTTTAAGGTCAACATCATCCGTCTTCTTCTATTTGGTCTTCTCAGCAGGTTGATCATATAAATCTCATCAAACCCCATCTTATCTGGCTCCGGAAATTTGTCAGAGATGTAGGAAGAGACTGGAAGTGGTTGGTCATGTTCCTCAACTACACAAAGACAAAGGAATAGTATCAGGAATTATCAAACTGTTGGCCTATAGCACTCAGTTGGGGCATATTTTACTATACATACGTGCAGTATGAACATCCTGTTTCTATCAATGCTGTTTCTATCAATCCTGACAAAGGGAACAAGAGATAGCGATGAAAAACACATACAATGTATATATATCACATATATATAGCATGTGTACAACGTATACACATATAGACGGTGGGCAGGAAGGGCGGGAAAATTAGCGATTATACTCCACGTAACCCGAAAACCTTCCCAAATGAAAAGGATACTTATCGGGCGGCACATGAAACTTCTCAGAATACGAAAAAACAAAACACAAAAACACAAAAATTAAAGCTGATCGTACTCATTGCCTCCATCCTGAAAAAGAGTAACCTCTCAGCCTCGTCATACACATGGTCCTTGGATCCTGGGGGAGGTAGGAGTTTGCCGAATACGTGAGTGTTGAGGATGTACATCGGGATACCTGGATGCACAGAGGAAGAAAATCAGTTAATGAATGAGCAACTGATTTATATCAACTTCAAACGAACACTTAAAAGTGCAGTTATTACAGATATATTGTTGCAGCAGTCAAATTGAGAAAAGAGAAAGAAAAAAAAAATGAGCAACTCCTAACAGTCACATCCGGTCACTTGCTCTACACACACTTACATAGCTTGACCTCCATCTAGGTTTACAATATTGTCATCACAACCAAAAATTTTAGACTTTTAGATTATTTCTTCATGAAATATATATAGAACTGAGTTGTTTCCCCCCCCCCCCCCTATTATCTGTTAAATATGTTAATTATAATACATAATATACAAGTATCTGGTCTCTTTACCTGCAGTTTCAGCAGATTGTCTAAACACTAGCATATCATCCACATCTTTTTTACTCTTGATGTACTCTTGACTCGGAACGTAACTGAGTTCATCTGAGACCCGGTGCCGGAGGTTTATGAGGTAGGTGGAGTGGATCATCGGGACCTCGAATAGCCCCGTCATGTTCCTCTTTAGCATGAGCACATACTCTGGAGTCCTTTTGTAGTAGCCCTGGAGGAAACATGGATCATTAAGTTATTATAAAACTTACTGGGGCAAAGATTACCAGGGCATACTAGACACGGTAGAATGAAGTGCTAAGAGTGTGAGGAGACAGTTAAGCGAGGAGCGAAGTAAATATATAAAACTACAGTTTGTGTATCTATACATTTGCTACAATCTGCTGGAAGCAACATTAGAGGAAGAAATAAATGAAGTACAGTACCTCAAGACATATATCTCTTACTTTAGTCGACAAAAATTGAACATCGAACGACAAATTTAATCATAAACATAGACATGGAATATGTAACATTAAACATGACTTTAATTTACAGTAAACTTGTGAGATTTCAAAGACAAATGGTGTTGAATGCCATCCAATAGGGGATTTGTTATTCATATGAAGATCATAAAAAACATGCTTTGGTTGGGGTATTAGAGTTTTATGGAATAATATAAAACTAACATTCATGGTATACCTGGACTGAGGCCATGATGTCACACCATTTATTTAGCATTAAACGAACTTTCTATTCCCTCCAGGGATTTTAAATGTTAACAGCTGAATATTTTGACAACCAGAAAAGCTATAATATTATTTTAATATATAGCTATACTAGCAATCAGATTATTTCTATCATTTTTGTTTTCTTTTCTTTCTTCGTCTGTGATGTCATCAAGACTAAAATGAACATTAAAGTCACGAATCCGACCTTTAACATCATGAAAGCGTTGAAGTTATTTCAGTAACTAGGACAAAAAACCCTTTTCTCCAAGGACAAGGAATTTATCGATGTGGTGGAGTTCAGTCAGACAATGGTATCACCATGGAGCTCACCCACACACAGCACAACCCTAAGGGTACTCTACCATTTATCTCAGTCAAAAGCATGATGCTCACCCAACACATAGCACACCCCTACTTAGGGTAACCTACCATTTATCTCAGTATAGACCTAGCTTTACAAAAGCATGATCATATAAAGCACTTAAACAACAACAACAACTTCCCACTGGCAATGAACTGTTAACATCAACTACTCTGTAGACCATGCTTAACTGTACATCATTCTCTATGGAGGGAAAAAAAACACCTGTTTGACCCCAAGGTTGAGAAAATAGTTGAGAATAATAATGAACCTGAAGCTGAAATGTACAAGCAAGTGCAGTGGGATTAAGTAAATGACTTGCGCTGTTCCTAATGAGAGCATATTTTGGGGGGGAAATCGGTCTGGAGCTCAGCTTGGCATTGACTTGGCAGCTATGACATGTCTCATATGGATTTGTACACATGCACAGTCTCATTCGGGGCCAATATATCTTTAGTGAGATAAAGACAGCTTTGGGAGAAATACCAAAAGTAGATATAGATTTTGCTTTCAACAACCTTCTAACATGTTGTAAACATCACTTTTGAATGGTGATTCTTCACTTCACAAGTAAAACCGTCATAATCTCATGGTTAACAGTCACTGTGTAAGGGGATCGTTACCGGGGTTGCAAGTTGACCAAACTGGTTTCTTGGGAGGCAGAGTCCCTATCTTGGGTGACTTTCTTAAAATGGACCATAATTTTTCTGAAGAAATGAGAACATGATGTCCTGGCCTGGGGAGGGGTGTAAGTTGAGGGGTTCCCCCTCACTTTTGTAAGGTACCTACAAGAAAATGGTACCAATTTTGAAGGCTAAAAATCAAAATCTCAATCTATGATCAGAACGGCCAAATCACTGTCAATAAAGTTTTTCAACTGTCTTCCTTGCAATTTTTTGGATCTAATGCAAAACCCTAGACATTTTTTTTTACATTTTGTTAATCCACCCAGACACACCAGTAAAATAGAAGAAATAAAACATGTCCAGTGAAATCTGAATGTATGGTACCCAACCCTAATCAAAACATTTCATTATGGATAAAGCAAGATTTGTGGGAGTCACTATAACAAGGCCACTAAATGGGTAGACCAGTGAATATGAAAATATCCTGTAAAAATGAGCATTCCAGCACATTCTAATGTTGTTGTGACGGTTGTTGTTTGGATGTTGATATGTCTTGTTAGTCTCTGAAACATTACTGCCGTCACTTTACTATAATTGGCATAATCTAACAAGTCTTCAGATCCCTGAATATGGTCACATTAAAAATCCCAAAACCTAAAAACAAAAGAATACACGTTCATTCTAGGCACGATAGAAAGAGCGTGCTAAGGTTGTGGGGAGACAGGTAAGCAAGGGGTGAAGTAAAAGACACCAGACTTGAGAGTTTCATAATTGAGCTTTTCTATCAATTACAAGTTAGTAATTGTTCACAACTTCACATCTTTGGCTCTACCTTTGCATTCACACCGGCCCAAAAATTAGAGTACATCGTCAGAGAGTTCAACATCGGCGCCACCAGCGTTTTGTTCTGCTGCAGGAGCATCCGTAACACGTCAGGATTTTGAAGGAAATTATCGACATCCACCGTCTGGGAACGAGGACAAAAGAAAAAAGATCATGCAGAATGGGATTTTAACCTCAGAAAATAATAACCAGAAAATATGAAATAAGGGAGGGCTACACAATACCATTTCATAAATGGTATATATACCTTAACTTTATTATGTGCAGCCTTTTGAGTAGAGGACACCAAAACATGCTAACAGAATACATATAAAACTGGAAGACAGTTCTAGAAACTGAACAAAGCAAAGAAAAAATTCACATGAGAAGATACAGAGTACTGAGCAGATGTACTCATTGGTAACAATTCGAAGGAAGTGGTTTCGTCGCTGCAGGAAGTCTCACTTGGTTGGTTGGTTTCACTTTCAAACTGTAGAATGTGCCATGGAATGTTTGTCTACGATAAGACTTAACCACCGGAATTTGGCATTTCCCTCATACAACTGTGTATACAGTATAAGCTGATTACACACTCTAGGATATATAGATGTACTAATAGGTACAGTGGGAGCCAGGCAACCACACACCTTGATCTTATCTACATGACAGACATGCATGATCACTTTTGAACACCTCCTTAAACATTAACTGTTTGTTGTTGTTTTTAATAATGTCCCTGTCAGATATCTGTAAGAGGTCAACCAAGTCATCTAGTCACAACCACCTTTTATCACATTTTATTTTATATCAACTCAATTTAACAAAATTATACCATAAATACATTTAAAGAGGGAGGAAAGTGTTTTTGCCACAAAATAATTCAAAACAAAACATTCACTTCCACATAACCTGTTACACCACCATACATGTACAGTACAACTATACAAGTATAGTCTGAAAGTCAATGTTATGAGGTCCTCTGTAAATTTTGATTTTAAAAATACTTCAAAATTTACACAAAACTGGCCAGATGGTTCACTTAATAATTACCACATGGTATTCTCTGTCCAGGCTGTTTTTAGTGGTTTTAAAATTCAAACTGAGATGCAAATTTAGAAGATAATAGCTTTCCAAGGTCAGTCAGGTCAGCAGGTATCTTGAGCAAACTTCCCACTTCTATTCAGATTCTTTCATTTTTATTTTCACCTTTGGCTCAAGGGTAGGTCTTGAATTAATCACAACAATTTACTGGCTGTGCATGATGTTGGTGGCTGGAAAGCTATTAAGTTTAAAGAGTAGATCTGCTTTATACCATTAAATATACATGTATATACAGCATATAAGTTTGATTTTGTGAGGTACGAACTACAAACTGACCATGTATAGTCAGTTGGGGTAAAAAAAAACAAGGGGGTAGTTGGGGTAAAAAAAAACAACCCCTTTTTATAGAAGGGGAATATTTAGCCAAAGTTCCAATTTATTTTGGGTGAGAGTCCTAGACGTCTAGTTTATTATTATATAATTTCTGGAACTCTATGTTACTTCGCTGCCAATCACCGCTTCATCGAATCAAGCGAATGCTAAAATAGCGAAATTTGAAGTTTGTACCACATATCCGAAACTTTCTCCTGCATACCCAGCTTATATGATGTGGAGATTATTCCAGCAGTTACAGCATAGCAGTTAGTGATATTACACTCCCCCATGGTAGAATTACTCCAACTTCATTCACGCTTCATGGGGGGCCCTTGTTTTTTTTTACCCCCAAAAAATGATGGGAATGGGGTAAAAAAAAACAAGTACTTTCCGGCTCCAATGTACTCCCTATTTTGCCCGAGTGGATAAATTTTTCCATAATGTTGATTTTAGAGGTTAAGCAAATAGTTTTCATGTCTGTCATGTGTCAAAAATGTTAAATAATTGGGCAGAAGTAATTGAAATTGGCTCAACTCTAATGTTTTTACTATATTACACCACATTTGTGTAGCATCATATACAAACTGTACAGTATGAATATGGCTGAGCATGACATATGACACGAGCCATCCATAATTACGAATTAAGACAATTTCACAATTTTTTTCCTTTTTCATGTAAAGGTAGTAGCTCATACTTAGATGTAATTATATGCAAACATGATTTTAAGATACATTCATGAAGAAAATAGCTGTTTTCTAGCATTGTTTTTTTTTACCCCGGCATTGTTTTTTTTTACCCCGAATTAAGCAAATTTTGGGGGTAAAAAAAAACAACATTTTTCGCAAAAAAGGACACTTTCCATTTACAAAAAAGTTGTTTTTATTAGATTCTCTTTAAAAGAATCCCACTCCACACACTTGAACATTGGAACCGAAACAATACCTCTTACTCATCAATTTTTAGAGCAAACTTTAGGTAAATTGTTTTTTTTACCCCACTTGACTATATTAATAATATAGTGGCATATTTACTGCACAATAATAAGCTTGCTCTATAACAAGTCTTATACTTTCGAATGGAAGATTTGGAAGAAGAGGGTGACCTTAGACGGGGTCATTGGGGCTGCAGTGCAAGAATGTTACCAGTTAATAGGCTAGGGTACAGTGATAGGTGTGTGTAGGTTAAGGAGACAGGTAAGAGAGGAGCGAAGTTAGTCAAGCTTGATCTATAACAAACCAATCAAGAATTGTCATGTATGGCATGTAGTACATCATAACTATATTTCACCTATGGTATTCATTTTAATCTTATTGTGGTTGCCTTTGCTGCTACAACAAAACTACTTAGTTATTGTAGTTCATGTTCCATTACGGTCACAAAAAGAAATGTACATTTGTGAAGATGAGACAGTAATGCACCATTAAAGCAAATTTAGATCATTGATGCCATGCACACTCTTTGTACAGGTACCTATACATAAACTATATATAGCCGGTACCCTACTTAGCATACAAAAATTGATATTTGAAACTTCTATATAGCTATGCACTGACAATTGCTAAACTACTGCAGTGAGTTACTTACATGTATTGGAGAGTAAGGATAGCTCTCTAGATCGACTTATACTACAGGGTCCCCAACAACCAGAAGGGCAGCGGGGAAACCATCACACCAATAACCTTCACAGCAATGAATTATCACGCAAGAATAATGCTACTAAAACAGTTAGCAATTTCAACAGAATTGACCATGGTCTGATACTGTAGTACTCCAGGGTCTCTGTTACTCTCTGAGTCTTGCCTCCACCCCCCACCCTTTCCCACCACTTCCATCCTCAATCTCAAACCTGTCTGGTGTCCCTGTTACAAGATCTGTTACAGTTACTGATGTCAAATATTAAATTATATTTTATGTGGTGAGAATCTAGGTGGAACATGGTGATGAATGGATAACCAGCTGCTGTGATGCATTGATCAGCAAGGCCTTACATTCAATCCAACTGATTACCTTATCTACTGATACCAATTATAGTGATGATGTTTTCTATGAAAAATAATATAAAGGGAGACTATTTGCATGATTAGAAGGTATTCCTAGTTCAAAGAATATATAATACAACACTCTGTTGGACAGAGAAACTGGGTTGAGGACAAGGGAGGGAGGGGGGGGGGGGAAGGGCATGTGAATTTACCAGCTTGTCTACATGCAGTTAAACCATGTTTTCAATCATGCAATGACATAAATATCCCAGCTCAGGTAAAAATTATGTTGAGGCACAGCAGTTAAGGTCCATCCTTGTGTTACAATGCGACCGCACGAATTTAGTTTAAATGCACACATTAACCCTAGAGTTCAATTCATTTTGCATACAAAGATATATCAAAATTCAATACAACTACTGTATGGTTGAGACAGAAAAGCAATTAATGGCAGCAAGAGCAAAATGATCCATATGTCAAGTTGTGACATAATTTGCAACATCAACATTTTTATAGTCAAAATTCTAATAGTGCTGGGAATGTTTGTAGCTCTCCATTTATGGATCTGTCTCTTTGAGTAACTTAAAACTATTCACAGCAGGATCATGCAGGAATTAAATGAACTGCTCAACCATACAGTACACCAATATCACTAACTTGATAGAGGAGGGTTCAAACCACAACCCACATTCAAATAACAAGGAGGTGGGACACACCACCAAAGGCTGGTTTGTCATCAGATCAAAATGTCTTGTCAGACAACTGAAACTATAAATATATTTGAAGTTGCATACATGTCATTTATTTCTTCTTTTTTTTTTTTTTTCATCTCTTTTTTGTTTTTTCTTTAATTTTTGTTTTTTTAATCTCTTTTTTCTTTAATTTTTTTTTTAAATCTATTTTTTTTTATGGTAAAAACAAATAGGTGTTCCATCAGCAATGCATTTACCCAATTGTTGTGGGAGAAATTCAAATACAAAGACTATAAGGGCAATGGACAAAAAATAAGAAGAACTTTTGAGAATTGGCTCTTCCATAGACTTGATTATGAGGTCTATGGTTGAGTGTTCATATATAATCTGTTCAACAACACACTTTACCTATGAGTCCATATCATGCACTGGTACTGTACAGTATATACTGCACTTGCATTCAGATTGCAATGAGAATATACTCTGCCAATGAATGAATCAGCTTGTTAAAAGCCACAATGGAAAAATAAAATGTGGGCATTATAGGAAGTTTGTTTTCCATTTCGATCAGTGCTGACGATGCCTGTGTAGACACTATGTCTCCATACAGTATGTATAGGAAAACATAGCTCTACAGTAGGAGAAGATCCTACAGATCAGACAGTTAAGAATAGAATAAGTACCTTGAAATAATATGACTGCTATATTATAAATGTTCACCAAATCCAATCACTATATTCTTCCCAGATTGACTCCACATGTATGCAGCTGAATGTCTTCTATATGACCTTTACTGTATGTGAAGTATCGGTTCTTGATTGTCCAAAACGGAAGCAGTTAGCTAGTACTGAGCCCTACCAGTTAATGAGTATTGTATGTATAACATACATATATATCCTGCACCAAATGGTATGTAGAATAGGCTCTAGAGGCCAGTCACATATACATGTATTGTAAGCCTATAGGCTACCTATGTAGGGATAAAGTATACTTGTTTGGAAAAATTACATAGAGGTTTGAGATGATTTGTAATATATAGCCACATATGTATGCTATACTCTAAATGCTATGTTTTAAATACTGTATAACATTTCTTTGGCAAGAGATCTATACTGAATAGTACAGTACATTATGTAACCAACAATGCAGTCAGAGCTCTGTCCCATCATTAACAATCCATAGCTTTCAACTATTCATTACTGTCCCTTTAAGCTTGTTTAACAGAAGACTGACTGCATAACCACCAGACACACAGCATGAACCAATTAAAGGTTTGTGCCCAGTTGGTCATAGCAGTGTGATCCTCTAACACAAAAACTTTGGGCAAAGTCACAGTGAGGTCAGTTTCAAGGGCAGTGCAAACTGTACATATTGCCCCTCTAGACTTGACACTGATGAATTCCAGCAGAGAAATGGCCAGATGAGAGGTTACAGGCTTCATAATAATTAGGATATATCTATCCATGAAATGTGAAAAACTGTTCTCACTCTCACTAGAGGGTAGGTGTGGTAACTGTGGTAGGTGTGTTACCTGGGGAATCTATTATCTTATTGTTGGGAGAGGAATGCAGCCTGGGATAGTAGTGGCTGTGGGGAACATGGAGGGTGGGTATGGGGAAGGTGGGTGTTTGGAAGGTGGAGGGAAGGTGGAGGGTGGGTGTGGAGAAGGTGGAGGGTGGGTGTGGGGAAGGTGGAGGGCAAAATAGGGGGTTGAATACTGGTATTCAAATTCAAACCAGCACTAAATGAGAATGCACCTTGCAGTCGTGAGTGACGTCAGTCTTGGACAAGTAATCTCTGCATCATGGGGCAGTGTAACATGACCTGTATAGTGTGTTCTCTAACTTATAAAAATCACTTCACCTTGTTATTTATTACAGCATAGAAGTGTACTTTGACATCTGGTAAAACGTCTGGATCCAACTATGCCAGGTACAAAGTGAGTAAGACTAGTGCAACTATTTCGCAGGGTAATCTTTTTGGCACATTTAAAGACCATAATACTGACCGATGTCAGAATATCCTTTTTACAAATTAAAAGATCATTGCAATCGATCACCCCTACTCAAGGCATCCCAGCCCC
>JAIPMN010001330.1:0-11041 GCA_020650975.1 Apostichopus californicus | reverse complement strand
TTATTTCACTGTTCCCTTCAATCATCTTTATACAATACTTAATGTCACCCTCTTGTTTGTGTTACACCCCCGCAAAGCACCTTGTCATTGTCTTACACTGATGTTAGAATTTTACCCTTTCATACCCCAAATTCACCCGATGAATAAGACGCATCTTTTTATCGACTTTGACAGTTTGAGAGGGGTCTCTACAAGGTTTTTAATATCCATGCCCAATCTCTTCCATTAAATACTACTGCACTAGTGTCTTTTTCTAATGACTTTGTATATAACCGACATCCATGACCAGTAGCAGTAGTCTACAGTTTCTTTGCTGAAAATGAATTTTGAATTACTTGTAAACCATTCAATCAGAGCATGAATGAAGAGGAAAAATCAGGAGTTGCCTTTGAGAGGTCTGTATCTCCACATTTGTTCAATATCTTAGGGACAATTTCAGATAAAGCAGATGTTTACCTTGATTTTGGTAAATTTGTTGTGCTACTTGATACTAAAATTGGATTAAAATGCACATGCACATGCTCATGGCATATATGGCATTAGGCTGGGTCAAGTTCATAGAAAATGACAACACAATATTTTTTTGTTGTTGAAATTGCTGATACATTTTCTGAATGTCACTAAACATAGTATGAGAAGGTATCTGAGTGATTAAATTCCAAGAATTGTATGCAAAACCTATTGATTTATGTGGGTATGCAATGTACCGACATACTGGCTTCCGAGTGGCAATCCAGAAAATGAATATGTATGGAGTTTATTAATAGACGTATGGGTTCCAACACCTATGGCTGGATTAGCTTTGCCTTTGCTTCACATTTCTGAATTCAGTATCCTGTTTACCCATCCCTTTCATCATGGAAGTGAAATAGAGGTAATTGGGTAGGAAATGACTATTACCATGTGTTAATCCCCTGTTTCACAATGAATTACCCCCTTAAATGAAACATTACTACAACCAAACGTACATTGTTTTGTACTGAGAGAGGAAAGAGGCAAATGATCCAAATGATCGCTTCCTGTTGAGAGAAAACAGAATGATGACGGAAACCCTATTTGCATCTTGGCTGATGTAACAAACAAACCGCAAAGACAATTCGCACTGGAAGAAATGAAGCACTACACCCAAACTAGTAGGAAACACAAGACAGATACCTCATCTATCCCCACTGAATAATTTCCAATAGGAACAAGTAACAAAAAATGCTGTTTCTTCATGAATTCTGACCATTAGATCATGGAGCCTGAGAAATCCTAGCTGCAGTTTTAACTAATTACATTTCACTTACCATACTGCGCTAGATCGACGCAGGTTTCGGAGGTGAAGTTATCCTGTACGCTGTTGCAGTAGGATTGTACCATTAGCATAAAGGTGAGGCCAAGCATAAGAGCCATAGAGAGAGCAATCCAGGCTATGCATAAGAGGTATGCAATAATGGTTACCTGTTGGCAAGCAATACACAAGAAAACAAAAAACTTGAAATTCACAACTTACTTAAAATAAAAGGATGGTTGACAAAAAAAAAAGACAAAAAAAAAGAGACATGTACAAAATTCTGCATTCTAATGTAAAGGTCACAAACAGACTCCTCTCTCTGATAATCATCATCACAAATTTTGTTGCTAATTATCTGTTTAACTTACTGTGCATTCAATTAAAAAGATGCTTTACATATAAAAAAAAAACTACAAAATAGATGATGGGCTCTTGATAATCAGGATAAATCAGAGCTTTAATAACAGATTTTTTTAGCACTGCCAAAGAAAGTCAAGGAATGGCCACTCATTTGCATATCCTACCAGCATTTGACTAATATTATCCTGATCCTCTATTCAACAATCCTCAATGCAGTTTGGAAATACTTTGGCTCATATCAAAATCTTCAAAAATTCAACTTAAAAAAAAAAAAATCAGCAATTATTGGTACATACCAAATTTGGAGAAACATCCTAAATGCTTTTGGGGAGAGGAGGAGGAGGATCAGGGGCAGGATTAGCACTGCTGAGGTTTTGTTGGCATAAGAATTGGTGTTGGCAATAAAAAAGTTTCTAATATTTCTTAATATGACTTTAATATCTTCATTGCAGTTCCATGTCTATAACACCAGCATTACTACCTCCATCAAACCATCTAGCCTACGTCCCTGCCTCTCTACAGCTTTACATGCCAATCCACCAGATTAGATCTTCACCTTGCAAGAAATAACACGCCCCTACAGATGATTACACAGAAAGGTTATTTAATTGCTTTTATTTAATTTTGCAACTCCCTATGACCTAGCTGTTACATCTTTCTTTTCTTTTTTCTTTTTCCTGTTTAAGTTTGAGCTATTTATTCTTCGAGTGCTTAAAACGCCAATCCTCGACAGTAGTTGGTGTTCCGGAAGTAAACTCGTCCTTGGAGAAGATTGACACAAATTATTACCACCAACAGAAGAAAAAGATTTGCAGAAGAGATTGGTTGCTTCAAGGTTGTCAAACTAAAAATATAAAACCTATTAATCTGATGAATTATCCAAATAAGAATGAATTAAACAGAAGATTTCCTGTGAAGAAGATTGAATACATGTGTACATTTACTACATAATTTAAATATTTAAAAGAGAGTTGAATACAAATGTGGGGGTGAGGGGGGGGGGGGATAGTAAAGACTTAGGATGAAAGTGAAAAGAAAATACATAGAACACAGAGCATGTGAACAGAAGCTGGTGTGGTAAACTCCTACAATAGCTTGATCCATTATCAAGATAATCATTTCTTTTCTGTATTTGGGAAATTATATTTGTCAGCAAAATGTCATCAATCCCCAAGTTGTGTTTCTTAGTTTTCAGTCAGTTATTGGGCTCATTAAGAGTTCTAATCCATGAAATCAATGCAATAACACAATGTTTATGTAAGGAAACATCATTTGGCAGTCTCATTCTCCAAACTTCCCCATCCACCCCCCCCCACTCCACCACCCCACTACACCACCCCCACTACACCACACCCTCTCTCACACACTTTGAGTAAAGATAAAAAGAAGCAAGGACCGAAGTTGATTCCTCGATTAACGGCCAACAAATCTTTACTGTGTACAATAATCAAGGTGAGTACCTTAGCATGATAAATTGCCATCATTGGACTAGAGCTGTCAGCTAAATGCAAATGGAAACGGATGTTTGGAGAAGAAAGACTATAGCCATCTATCACAATCTGCCCTCCCCTAGCATGTTTTCCACCTTTCACCTTACCCATTCCAAACCCCACCCAATCCCCTTCGTGTCAACATCTGATTGATGAAAACGATTGATACTTACTACACTGATTGATACTCTGTTGACACATTTAACAAATCGTTGGCCGCAAGTGTTCTTCTTGGAAGGACCCGAGCTGAAGCAGGCCAGGACAAGGAAAAACAAACCAAAGATGGCGATAATAGTAACCAAGGTAATCAGCAGCCACAGCAACATGCCCAATCTGTATAATTATAATAGAAAACAAAAGGTTTAAATACTGTACATTTAGATACATCTAATGTTAATCTGATGTTAATTAATTAACTGAGTGAATTAAGTTAAAGTCCACTGAGCATTGCCTTCGAAAATTCTGAACAAGTTTAGAAAATGGACTTTTGGGATATATTCAGATAAGAGACACAGGAAAATATATAAATTCAGAAAATATTTCTAACTTGATTGATGGCAGAATTAAAAGGAGGACGGACAGTGAGCAGAAGTGATCGGTCACTGAGGGTAAACAGTGCTAAAAAAGTTATGCTTTTAACTTTAAAAAGTTATGCGTTCACCCTAGACAAGGTATACAGAGAGAGAGTGCCAAGATTGTGAAGGGACAGGTAAGCAAGGAAACCAAGCTAATAATCCCTTTTCTACAAAACTATGCGACATTGATGCTCCTGCGTACATATAGATAAAACCTGGAATGCAAATATCTCAACCAGTGGCGGGGCGTCCATACAGTCGGGGGGGGGGGCGGATGCCCTCCCTGACGGACTCAAATGGACTGCTGGCGCCCTTTTCAGCTTTTTACCACTTTTTACTTATTCGCGATTATTGACTTTTTTATTGCGCTCTCATCTACCTATTGACATTTGTCACATTTTCATGGCGATGACACCTATTTATTCTTCGTTTATCTGCAAATTAGCAAGGCCCAGAAAGGGTCATTTCCGGTGATCTAAGGAGTATCTTTACTCAAAAAATGTATGTACGCTCCGTGCCAACCTGTGGTGGCGCTCTGCTTAGATAGCATCAAAAGCGCCCCTACAGACCATTCTCGCCCCACCTGACCAATACCCCTAGCTCCGCCACTGTTTTCAACATTTCGAAAAGGTACTTGACAACAGGGGGTTCGTATCTGAGTTATATGTTAAAGCTGATTTAATGTGTAAACATTTCACTGTTCCGACTGGTCATGTACAATGCTGCCTTTGGGCCTCCATAGTTTGCCAAACCCATTAATGTATGCATGCAGAATATATATATATATCCCTTCACAGTGTCAGGAACTAAGTCTGAGTTTGTCTCTACGGGATTATATACACAGCTCAGAAGCTGTGCAGCTCATGCAATTAACAAACTACTGTAAGGGAGCCTACTGTAGCTGTTGTCATTATACCTGCAAGCAAATTTACAACAGCACACTGTTAAAATAATTGTGAAATGAGGCCTTGTTCTTGAGCACTATATGATTGTGTATACAAATGAATCCCTGCCTTCATATGACATCATATTGTTAGGTACTGTAGTCTGAATTGACCATAATCGTAATTTGAAAATGTAATATAACTTAAATATGAACAAATTAATGAGAGGCAGGTTAAAATATGATGATAAAACCCATTTCTCCCAAGTTTGAAGGCACATTGTCGAGAACACTGTCAAGCTATGTCTCAAGTTTTCCCCACCATCCCCATCCCCAGTCCATTCCACTCCTTTTAAGTTAAACAATTTATACTACGATAGTAAAAAAACAACAACAATTATTTTGGCATAATGAATCAAATCACAAATACACACCTGTGGTGAAAGGCAAAGATAAGCTTTGCAGCAAAATTTCTCGCTCGAAAATCTGCAAGGATATTTACGTTTGCAATTTCAGCACCTATCAAGGTACTTCATATCAGTTTCAATGGTAAACAAACCTCTATTGTGTTAATGCACTCCTCATGAACCCTGCAAAGTGCAACTGCGACCTCGCAATGCACAAGAGAGGAGGAGGACAACACTGTCATACGGCTTGCGACAAAAAAATTAATAATCACAAAACTACCACTTAAGTGCAATATTTAATGAAACCATCTTTTAATCAACCCACACACACACGCACACGCAGTAGAGCGCTTCGGGTAGACTTCCACATTTGTGAACCCAATAACGTTATTGGGGTTCCGTATTTTAAGCTTTAATCACGAGTCAATCGAATCATGAGTCCAGCTTAGTACGTAGCAGCTGTGATATGACTGACCGTAGAATTGGAAATGCTAATGACTTGAGCTGCAATTTGCATCATCTACCATAAACCTGGAGGGTCAAATACTGCAAAACATACAGTACTGCAGTGGAACGGAATTCATTAGGAAGATTATCTTATGACGAACGCCGTTGATTAACTTGTCAAAAAAACTGCATCATATTTTATCACGTTCTGTGGCAGCTGTACACTTCAGTGTACACATACAGTATCTAAAAAATCATCCAAATGGATTTGAAATGGAAAATTCGGTTTGAATACATAAAATTTCTGCAACTTTCGTTTCAAATCATTCTCAAAGAGATGTTTTGCATTTAAAGCCGGGTTTGTTGGCACAGCTTCATTTGATGAAAAAAATAACTTAATGTTACAACATAGGTGGGCGGAAGGGGGGGGGGAGGGTACAGGGGGATATGACAAATTTGTCTGAGTTGAATGGAATACTTACAGTAACTAACTTGGATAACAAAAACCAAGGAGGATGTTGTGGTATCACATTTGCAATCATATTTGGATCAAGAGTTGATGCTTCCAAAACTCGCCAGAACAAACGAATGCTGTCTTAATCCAAATGTTTCCGAAAAAATAATACCAAACGTGACAAAAAGAATGCTAGTTAAGTTTTGGTAATATATTCTTACCCCTTTTTGTAGCCACTGTGTTCAGCATACATTACTGTACCCTCGAACAGATCATCTGCAGTTTCTCGAATCATGATGATTTCGTAGGTCATCAAGGCCAGTCCTCCAGCTAACAGGAGAAATGCAAACAAGGTTGCATAGGGAACCCTTCTCAGGCACCTGCATAACGCGTAGTCACAGCAACGAACTACAAAGAGAAAGAGTACGAAAAAAATGCAGATGAAAAGGAACTGTTCAAATGCAACTATGCAAATAGATGTAAGTTTAATATACAACATGATTGCATAAATTTCCACTTCTGGAAAATGGTTTCAGTATCCTTCTTCCACCCCCCTCTCCCTTCCCCTCCCCTTCCCTCAAAGAGTTAAAGTAGAGGAAAACAACTAGGAGCAAATAATTCCCATCAAATAGCCTTTTACCAAACTTTACTTCATAGGACCAGTCTAAGATCATGCTTTTTGGGTTCCTAAATAGTTCCTCTTGTTTTTGACCATTTTAATAATTAATAGTAATCATTAGTAATTATTAATACTTCAATAACCCTCGCTACAATGCCAAATGTCAGGTCAAGAGTACCCCAAAACCTTGGAGAGAGTCATTAGGGTCACTGTTCAAGAATGTTACCAGTTTGTAGGCAAGGTAGACTCGGAGTCCATGAGGTAAGGGAGGAATGATGAACATACTAGACGAGAACAAATATGTATCTTGTTTCCACTGTTATTTAAAGGTTAAGATTTCTGCAGGTGTCTGACATATGACATCACCGGTGGTTTATTTGGAAATGCTTTGCTGTAGGCTTAAGTTTGGATTGTTTGAGGAACCTTGAGGATAGAGTTTAATAAGGGTCCAAGTATCACAGGTTTGATAGTTCTCATGGGCTGATTGCAGATATACTGCACCACATATTACCAACAGAACAAGGTTGTTATCAACTTCTCATGTTGCAGTACAGGCTAGTACTGTATGCAACATTGATGCAAGTAGACAACATATTGTATTGCATGGCAGGTAAAGATATCATGCCGACTCTTTGACTGATGAAATGTTAACAGATTTATCATGCATTTATGTTCTTATTATCTACTGGTAGGAAAATGCTAGTGCATTTTTCCTCTCTATCAGCAATCATGAAATCAACTGGCATTTAGCCAGAACAATAGCCAAACTTTCATAACCAGCATATAGACAAAAATCCTTATTTACAACAAGATGTCTAAGGTAGAATGACAAGGTAGAAGTGATAGTCACTTGTGTGAGACCATCTAAACAGTTACTGGGTCATTTTAGCAGGGGGAACTGTAATCTCTGATTTTAGGCACGATTCAGCGCGAGTGTTCACCCGGAGTACTTACGAACACGTCTCAATGCACTCACAATTTGCCAACCTAGCTTGGCTTGTCAACTCCATCCAACAATTCTGCCTTTATGAGAAGAACATTCTGTACCAACCGTGATAAACAAATCCAAGTTTCCAAAAAAACATACTGTGATGGATAATGATAGAATTCTTCCATTAAAATGTCAATTGAATTAATGCCTCTGCATCTGCCCTACATTCTAACACCCCTAAAAACTTAATTTTCCAAATGGGAAGCAAAAGCACATTCATCAAATTCTGTTTTTTTTTAAACCAGAAGAATATTTGGGGAGAACAAAATAAATTAAAGAACTACGCCAGAAATGTATTTCATTACAGAGTTCAGCGGCAACAACGTGCAGCAAGGACATAAATACAGAGAAGTTTGTCTATTGATTATCACACAACACTATCTAGATTAATTTTGGTTTGAACTTTGCACAAGTCATCGCAAATTTATCGCCCAACCAACCATTCTGAGCCATCACAGGAGATATTACAAAACACAAACAGGCTGCGGAATAAATTACGATTGATTTCTCTCTTGATGGAGACTGCTCTAGGGTTCTACCGGAGATTGTGGGACAATGACCTCCAACGTTTTCTCCCTTCAAATGTTTCTTTTCTCTTGATACAGTCATATTAAAGAGCAGACAACTTGAGACCCAAAATGATGACCGTTTTAGAACAATTAAATCCCTCTAAGCAAATTCTATATTGTTATTTAAAGAAATTATTATATTTAAAGATTAATACTTTTGGCAAACAATGTCTCTTTGCTTGGTTTGTAGCCCAGATTGCAGCTAAAGTGTGCATAGCACTAACAAATAATGAATACAAATTTATAGGGAGCAGTGCAACTTCATCCTCACTGATTTTGTTTTTATAAAGTCTGTTAAACTTCAGCTAATTAAAACTGATGTATGCAGGACCCTTTTCTTCTGTTAGGATAAATTGATATCGAAGAGAAAGTAGTGTACTTTCTTCGTCTCTCCACTATTTGACCTATTTGTGGATGTTTTGGTCAATACATGGTTTCGTATCACATGCAGATATATACCCTGGACGTTTCAACGCCAGGAGGGTAAAGCCTGAAGGAGAAGAGAGCGACAACTAGATGGCAGTGAAAGAAGTTCGAGAGCTCCTATATTGAGGAGATGAGTTTGTGTTAAATTTTTAATGAACCCTTTTAGGGGTACACAAGAAGATTAAAATCTGTTCATCAAAAACTAGTCAGCATCTGCATTGCAACGGTGGGTTAATCCGATAAGTATTATTATATATGAGTAAGGGATATGACTCATCTCTTTAGCTCACGTTAATCTTTCCCAATTAAAAAAGCAAACGAGCCTCATACAGGAGAACTGTAGCTGTTGAGTTGACACACAGTGTGTATACATATCTTGAAGTCTAATGATCATTAATGTTAATCAACGATTTATGCTGCAGGGGGGGGGGGATACTTGAAATGGTGGTCATGAAAACCGACATCCTTGTAATGTCACTTTAATAAGGAAACTGTTACATGAATGCTGCAATAGTTACTCTTAAGACCTGAAGATTTACACTCTCATTAGAAGAGAGATACAGTGGAGTATGAAACTTCACATTATTCACTTAATCACACACAGAATTAGTTATGGTATAAGAGAATTAATAATAGAATTACGGGAAAGACCAAGAACCTAGGTTCCAATTCTGTACCAAAATCGCTGTATCCCAATAACAAAACACACGATGTTGGCACTTTGGATGGTAGAATGAGAAGGAAGGGCAGTGACCGGAGGAGCTGGTCATAGAGGGCGTACAGTGTTGAAAGGTTACCAGTTCATTCTAGGCACGGTAGAAGGAGGGTCTTGATATGAAAGATTTTAAACACAGTATTGTAACTACAGGAAAAATTCCTTCATTATTACCACATATATACATACAGTAACATGCTTACCTGTCACCTTCACACATTCAGATAATAACATGTATTCTATTTCTATCAAAGTGGCTATAATGCTAACCATTTCAGCAATGATACCCCCCCCCCCCCCATGTGTTTGATTTTATTGAAACACAAGCTGAGTGGATCATTGCAAGTGGAGACAGATGTTGCTTTGGTAATATAATCTGTCAAGTAGGCTGGAGTAATTTCAAGATTGGTTACAATGAGATAAACAGTTTGACCAGGAAATTACAAGCAGACAATCCATGGTTTGTATTTTGTAACTTACATTTCCTTGTTCATACACCTTATCCCTTCCAAAATACAATTTTCTTCTCAATACATGTGTAAAAGAGTAATTATGTCAAGAAATGGTCACAATTCTTTTGGTTGGGGGTGGGGCCCGGGAGGTGGCGATGTGAGAGGGGGAGGAGGGGAGCTAGAGGAAGAGGGTCAAAGGAATTAATGGTGACTATATATAACAATCCTGCACTCCATACAAACAATCACTGGCAACAGCAACGTTAAGACATGACTTAGCTTTGAAAGTAGACTATGTAGGCATGTAGAGAGGGGCTAACAGCACACTGTCACACTGGCAGACAAAATTTTACAAAACATCCTGGTGTAAACTACATAATATATAACATGTATATCCGGTAGAACCTAAACAGTCAAAAAATAAAATTCAATGTTGTTTCAAAAGTTGCAAAATATAAATTATCAAAGTACATTGACCAAAGAGGTAAGTCCTTCTCATCATTCGGGTCATGATACGTACTTCGATACAGTATGTGCCGCCTGAAGTTTTGTTTTCATTTACTAATGGATGCATCCATGGGTGTGAAATTTAACGTTGAAACAACGAGAAACAAAAACAAAAGTTCAGCTCTGTGACCTACTTCAACAAACCAATTAGAATGGGGTCATGTGATGGCATTTAGTGGGGCACCAATTACATCTTAATTTAATAATTGAATAATCACTCCGAGAGTAAACTGTTTGCTTTGATGGTGACTGATGTATTGCAATGGTGTACTTCATAATTAATAGTACAATTTTTCAGATTTTGAGTTCACTAAGTTACAATTCACTTAAATAAGATTAAACAAACTCAGAAATATTGCATAATTTGTTTGTCTCACTAGTTATTTATAATCTCAAACATAAGCCTCCAAAATACATTAACTATTTAATGATTAATTTTTAAAACCAATAACTTACAGGCAATTACTTTTGAAAAAAGGAAATGGAAAAAGTGAAGAAGCTTCCTGAATTTTGGTAATAAAAGGCAAACACCTCACTTTCAGTAATAATGGAATTGGGGAGGAGGTGGGGGGGGGGGAGGGAAGGGGAGGGAGCAACCACTGAATTACTTACTCTCATCAAATATCAAATATTAATAACAGAATCCTATACCTAAACATCTGGGTTTTTTCCTTATCAGTCGAAAACTACATAAAATGCAACATAACGAAACACCTGAGTAAACAGTCCCTCCGACCTGAGGCAAACCAATGCAAATATCAATGTTTGTGCGATCTACACAACATATGAATCCTGGTGGAGGCTGGAAGTTTCTTCACTGTTGTGGATTTTCCAACTAACTACAATTTCAATATATATATATATATTTAT